>PVIA01011152.1:0-46612 GCA_004024845.1 Tonatia bakeri
CACACACACACACACACACACACACACAGAGCCAATTTTACTTTAAAGGTCAACTGGAGTAAGTAAAAAACTTTTTTCTAAAAAATAAGATAGACTGGCCCACCTTTTATATAGAAAGAAATACTTCAGAAAGTCTTAAAAAGCAGTGTATATTATTTACCCACAAATGGGTAAGACTTCAATGTTACAACTCAAATACTTTAAAATATTAACAAAGAAAAGACACCATATGCATAAAATGAGCAAAGATCATTTTTAACTACAAAAATTCTCAACATCTTTAAGCAAATTTTTAAACACAGGAGCAAACATTGGCTTACTTAACCTCCCCAAGGTAGCAATATAGCTGTTAACATAAGCTTTGCTCCACTCCATCAGTTGTTCCACTCCATAAATGTAAAGGATTTTTAAATTAACATTATTTTAAAAAATAACAGAGGTACATTATTTTCTTTAAAAATACCTTGTCATGTATACTGACAAAACTGCAGCACTAATAATCAGTGTTCCCCTTGAAAAACATCAGAACTTGTTTGGAAATTTAGTCCTGTTGACCTTTAATTCATGTCAGCCCAATTTGTTCATTTTCCACAGAATTTTGAAGACTTGACCACTGATGTTTAAAATCTTATCTACAAGAGGTTATTAATTTAAATCTAACACTATGCTGCCTGCGGCCACACAAGCAATAAAGCATTCTACCTCTCTACCCCAAAGATCTCCATTGTGATGCTGTGAACAATGAACAGAAAGCTAGATTTAGAATTTAATTTCAACAAGAAGATTCACAACTTGTTAACAAAAGATAAAGCAGTAACTGTGTCCTGCACATAACACAATGATTGAATTAACAGTAAAAAAAAGTGTTTTTCCTGGTACACATGGTATTCATGAAGCTATCAAGCCTATCTTTGAGTTCCGAATTAATCCTATTGGTACAGCACTTCAGAGATCTACACTATATCTTACAGAGTTGTATTTTTAAACAATCATATTTCTGGTACCCACTGCAAATACAATATAAAATCAAGCATCTTTTAATTCTTTACTGATGTAAATAAACATTATCAAAACTATATCTCTGGGACAAAAGGAAATACAAAATAGGGGAAATATAAAATACAAAATATCCTTTAAATACAAAAAGCTTACATATATATGACCAAAAATTACAGAAATATAGCTTTTTTATTTTTACATAATTTGATATGCTATTTTTATATACACCATAACTCCCTTCAAGGCACCTTTCTTTTTAATCTGTCAGATATCCAATGCAATACCACACAACAAAGGAATATGTGAGCCAAAAGTGGAAGCCATGTATGTCATTTTAAATTTCCCAGTAGCCAAATTTTTAAAAACTGTTGAAATTCATTTTAATAACATGTGCTATTTAACCCAAATATCCAAAATACCATTGCTTCAAAATGTGATCAACATAAAAATTATGAAGAGATATTTTATAGTCTTCTTTTATTTCTAGGTGTTCAAAATCCAGTGTGTGTTTTATACTTACAGCACATCTGAAGTCAGACTAGCACATTTCAGTGCTAAACAGCCACGTGTGGCTAGTGGCTACTGTACTGGACAGTCCAGGTCTAATTCAACCCCTTAATTACCACTGGCAAAACTAATTTTTAGAATTCTATTACTCCCACACCAAGTATTCAGAATAGGGACTCTGATTTCCTTCTCAAGCATGTCTAAATGATGAAAACTTAAATTTAAAAAAAAACCCTGCCAGATAAAAAGGGAAAATTACCTACCCAAGAATTTATGTTTGAATCTATCCAAAGAAAAGTTATAGAGACAAATGTCCCATAAATGGAGGAAGTGACTTCTACTATTTTAAAACTGGTGATCGTGAGATAGGAAATGCTAAAATTTGCATTCATTTGCTATGAACCTCCAGGATTTACTACTATACTTGGAGCTTTCCCACCTTCTGAATGCTCCATCTGTATCTGTTAGCTTACTTTATGTGTTCTTGATGAAGGACTACAGTCTAATTATTGTATCTCTTATGAAGCTCTATGTACAATATTAAGCTACATGCTTCTTTAAGAAAAAAGATGGATGGGATCTGTCATTTTCACTACTCTTCAGCATTTAGCCATGTCATTATAGCCAGCAGGTAACAAATATTTGGCAAACGAATGAATGCAACTGGTACTCAAAAAGGCACAGCACTTCGGGGGTGGAGAATACATGGAAGATGACATATGAACTGGCTTGACCCACCCCCATGGGAGAAATGCCCTTTACGCGATATTTGCAAAAGATGGTCACCCATCCACTGTTTAAAATGAAGACTCCAAACACTGATGGCCCAAATGCTAGATGGGTCAGAGTCTAAGATGTGTTTTGGCTGCCCCGATCCTATACTGAATAGGTATGGTGTTTTTAAATCATTTGAATTAACTACCAACATTTAAAAAACAGATTTAGCATCAAAACCACTATCAGGTTTTGTTGGGGGAAAAAAACAGTAAATCTGACAATCTAGGGCCCCCAAACCCATATGATCATTCACTAGTGCCAAGTGGCTACTGCCCCTTCAGACAAGGCACCCATTCCAGTCTCCACAATCCCAAACCATGCCCACTATCTCCAACAAGCATCAGCCTGGAGTCAGCAGGCCGCTGACACTTAGGCTGCTCCTTTTCTCCAGCAGTTGAGTTAATGAGAAAATGAAATATTTATTTTCCTATGCCTATTATCAAAGAAGCAAAACAAGAGTGTCCTGTATTTATTTTTCTGGGGCCTGTTTCACTAATGGACCTATTTTGCCCCTGTGGTATCTAAATTTGACTTCTAATTTAAACACTTCTAGTGACAGTGACCCAACAAAATTAGGCAGCCTGTTTTATTTTTGGACAGCCTTAGGTGTTTGTTTTCTCTCCTGTTAAACTGTAATCTGCTTTTTTATTTCATCTGTCCATCGATCTGAAACCTTTGCTGGGAAGATATCTAGTGTACTATTCTTTCCCACAAAACAACCATCATATTCTGCAAGGGTCCCTTCTCCAAGTTAAGTATTCTTATTTCCCATAACTGTGGTTCACAGGAAACTTTTCTAACTTCCTCCCTCAGGACATAACCTAATTAATTGAGTTCTTCCTAAAGAAGAAGGAGGAACATCTCAGTAATTTCACTTTTGATCTAGACAGAATAAAGTGTGGGGGACTAGATCTCCTGTTCTGGAAAAAATGCCATTATTACTGAATGTAAGCTGTTACGGCATGCTTTCAACGAACCCTGCAGCAGAGGTTTGTCATTTAAAATCTGCTCAACACATATTTATTAAACATCTACTGAGTACTGTGCCAGCAAGTTCCTGAAAACAGAGACAGTTAACTATATTTCATCTGTATTGCATTCCTACTTCATATTAATCACATATAAAACAAATCTTAAGATTAGAAGCCTACCTTAAATACAGAATTTTATAAAATACATATGTGAGGCTCAATCTAATCATAATTAGAAATACTAATACACAAGTAAAATTTCTTTCAATGGTCTGTGCTTAATATTAATATACAAAAACTAAATTTTCCCTGGTCAATCAAGCAGATGTCCCTAATTAGCCAATGAGGATCTAGAATATCAAGTTTTATCTGGTAGGATGATTTCAAGCTGTTACTGTGTTTCTTCCCCATGTGCCAATTTGCTGGCAGGGAGAGAAATAAAAGTGATGACTTCATAATGCGCATAACCCTCTCCCACCTCATACTCCCTGCACTCCCACAAGTTACCTAGTGCTCCTGTTTTTTGTACACAGTCACACCCTGCGTAACGACATTACGGTCAAGGACAGACCATGTATACGACAGTGGTCCCATAGGATTATAAATATCTATCACCTCCTGATGTCATAGCCATCCTAACGTTGTGGCGCAATGCATTACATGTTTGTGGTGATGCTGGTGTCACCTAACCTACTTCACTGCCAGTCATGTAGAAGTACAACACATTCAATTATGTACAGGACATACTTGCTAATAATATAAACATCTATGTTACTTGTTTATGTATTTATTGTACTATACTTTTTACTGTCATTTTAGAGTATAGTCTTTTTGCTTATAAAAAGTCTTCTGTAAAACAACATGCCGTGTTTTACTGGCAGTAGCCGCATATACCTCGTGTTTTCCATGTCTCTTGGTTGTAACATTATCTCCTGTACTTGATCTAATCTTGTGTTGTTTTGTACAGTAACATGCTGTAAGGCCTGCAGCCTAGGAGTAATGAGCTCTACCATATATAGCCCAGGTGTGTAATAGGCTTGCGTACATGCACTTTATGATGGTCACACAAGCACCAAATTGCCTGATTAGAGATTTCAGAATGTACCCCCGTCATTAGGCAGCCCATGACCAAACACATGTGATTTTTATATCTGCAGAATATCTTCCAAGTAATTAGTTATTACCATTTAAAGAAAAACACATGTTTTTAAAATAGTATAATACTAGTCTTACAACAAATCCACTCTCATCCACTCTCTGATGGAGCTCAAAGACACAGACATCATCCGAGGAGATTCCATATCACAGCATGGACCAAACAAAGTGGCATTCTTAAAATGTAAATACGGAGAGATTCTTTTCTGATAAGAAAAGTTGTTTGTTTTTTTTTCAACAAGATTAAAAAGTTACTCCTATACCATACGAGGAAGCAATTGACAGAGTGGAGGAAAGGATTAAACTGAGAACCTCAAAGCTCAAACTGGACAGAGTGGAGGCTCTGAGGTCTGGTGTTCATGACCACTGAAGCAGGGTCTAACATGACACTGTGGCATTTCCGCCCCACCTAGGCCTCCCTTTGGTCCTCATTGCTGATTTTGGTCCCCCTCACTCCTTGATTTTTCACTGGCCCTGTTCCCAGTGACTTTAAATTAATTTAGATCTATATTAATCCTACAATGGATGTCCAGAAAAAAGTAACACTATCCAAACAGGAAACAATTCAAACACTGGCTACATAATAAAGGTACAGTATGTGTGCTATACATCTCATGAGATCTACTTCTATCATGACTACGGAATTCCACTACTATTTAATTGATGTTCAAAATCCTTATTTTATAAAAATGGATTAAAATAGCTGAAGAAAATAAAGTTCTCAGGTAGAATAAAATGATACCAAATAATTCCTCTAAAGAAATCTTTTGGAGTAGTCACTATGTAGTCTCATCCCTTATTCTGCACATTTATTTACATATTACTATACAGAGATGTTTCCTTAGTAAGTACTTCAGTAGTCCATCACTCATCCCTCATGTAAAGGATATCACAGGGCAAGAACACCTCCCCTAAAATACACAATTAATAAGGGGTTTAACACAAAGCCGGTGTTCAATGGCCAATTTTAAATGCATACCAAAAGTCAACAAGAGTTCATTTTGACATTTTAAACGGGGCAGGGGCCTCTGTTTAACTACAGTTTTAATGTATTCACCTGGAAAGACTAACCCTGAAAGTGATAAAAGGAATTTCCCTTCCACAGTTACCAATGAAGCTCCCTGACCCCAGGGCTCTACCACCTACCTGGTCTGTTAGTCCTGTCGACTCTATCCAGGCTAGGGGAGTGGAGCCAAAGTCGAGGACTGCTCTGATTGGAGTTGTCTGATCCCACGTCGTTGAATGAATCATCAAGTGTCAGTAAGAGTTCTTTCACACACTTGTGACAGATACTGTGTTGACAAGGGAGAATCAATGGGTGGGTAAACAGCTCCTTGCATGCTGGGCAAATGAGCTCTCTTTCGATATTCTTAATGGTAACCTTAAATCCAAAAAAGAAAAAGAAGTCAGAATCAGAGGCTCTTGGTGGATAAATATATTAATATGCTTAGACCTATTGTAGAAGTATATGTTTACCTTTCCAAAAGAATTAAGAAACAGATTTCTTTTTTGAAATCTGAAGTTCCTTTCTGGCTATGAAATACTGCACCATCACTCCCCCTCGCAGCACCCAATAGCCTAGAACTGAGGTGACATGATATGGTAAAAATTGAAGTATGGGAAAAATTGGCATAAAATATTAGGGGACTATAACAGTTCATCAATTATGAAGTTATTCAAACCATCATGAATTTACTGACTTAGGACTTCAGGGAATTCCTAAAAACAGACTACTTCAATAAAAATTAAGAATATAGCACTAAGAATAAGACAGTTTTCCTATTTAGCACATTAACTCTGTGAGTAGCAAATGACAAGAGCTGCTCAAAACTAGGTTAGCCAGTGTGTTCATGGAACCCTACTTGAAATCTATTGAAAAGCTGAATTATCATCAATTTCCTGCATTAGATGTAACCATTTTTCATATGCTGCAACTGTAATGTAGGTAAAATGCTTGAGGATCTCCTGCTGCAATGTCTAAGTAGTTATCTTAATAGCACTTTATAAATATTGAAAGAGTGTAGAGGATTAGAAGGGACCATTATAAGCGCTTTCGATACTACAAGCTTGCATTATTTTCAATGAGAAACACACTCTTATCACAGCTAAAAGGGTTTGATAACCTCCTACCAGTTTCCCCATTCCATTTTTTCCCTATGTATATCAATCTTCAAGGGCTATGAATCCCAGCAATTTTGGTGATAGTCCACCTTTAAAGTACTCATAACCTTGTATAATTATTTCAACTACTGAAAATATGCAGAATACTAAAATTGAATTAAGTCACTTACTTTAATTAAATAAAAATGTATATTATCCTATTTCTATTTCCCCTAAAGTGACACAAAGCGCTTTAATAATCCCTGACAACTACAGCCAGTTGGCTCAATGGGTCTTTGCAGTGTTTCTTGCTGCATCATTCAACAAATATTTAATAAAAGCCGACAACACATCACAATTTTAGTAAATTTGAAAAACAGTCACACCTCACAATTCACATTAAATTTTACAGACCATTTACATCCTGTCTCATTGTACAAGAAAACTGACACTTAATTCAAAGGAAGATATTGTCCTGAATGTTCAAGATAGGTTCTCACACCCCATTTTATGGGAGGTATACCTCCCACTGGAAGATCTAAATTAGTTTCCATTTTTCTTACACATGAAACAGTACACAAGCTTTTTAAGCACGATAGATATAAAATAATTTTTACCCAAAAGGTAAATTAGTGTTCATTTTACATTCATTGATGGGAAACAATCTGATTAAGAGAAATGTGATGTGGTGGTTCCACAATTAAGCTGTTTCAAAATAAATGAGGTTCGACAGAAAACCAACAAGTTCTTAAGAATTGACTATCCCCCTTCAAGCAAAATCACTGGTAGCCGAACAGCTGCCAGAGGGAGCCCGCAGGGGTCCGAACGGAACTCGAGCGCCAACCCCACCGCGCTCCCAAAGGGCGGCGGGACACGCGCCCAGCGCAGCGATGGGCACCAGACTCCCTAAAGCGATATGATTCTACAACCTGAACCTCATTAAAAAGCCCCGCCCAGACTCCCCCAGGTGCTCAGATGGGTGACAACCGCACCCGAGCTGTGCTCTCTGACGGACTCGGCTGACCCGGAGTCCAGTCCTCCCAAGGGTAAAAAGGGGGCGCACGGGGTTGCAGAACCCGGCCCGGGACGGGAAAGGCGAAGAGGAAGCGAGGCCACCACCACAGGGCAGCCTTCGCTCCTCAGGAGGAGTGGCTCCCTCCCAGCTGAGCGCTAAGGAAAGAGAGACCGAGGCACCCTGGCGCGCCGCCATCGAGGCGTGGAGAGCTCGCTCCTCTGCCCCGCTCACCAGCGAGTCTGAACCATCCCCCTCCATGTAGCCTCCTTG
The DNA here is from genome assembly GCA_004024845.1 of Tonatia bakeri. Lineage (NCBI taxonomy): Eukaryota > Metazoa > Chordata > Mammalia > Chiroptera > Phyllostomidae > Tonatia > Tonatia bakeri. The sequence goes on from PVIA01011152.1 coordinate 7,795, forward strand.
CAGGTGTCATCAACGGCGGGGTCCAAACGGCAGACAAGAGCCTGGCAGGGTCCGGTGGGCGCGTCCCTGCAGCGGCCGTGGAGCCTCCGCTGGGAGCGAAAAGGTGAGCTGGTCAACCGGACCGGCCAGCGGACCGACGCGGCCAGAGGCCAGGGCGAATGAAAACACAAGCGCAGAGAGGAGCTTCGCTCCCTGCGACGGCCCCGGAAACTCAGCCAGCGGCCCGCTGCGGCGGCGGCGGCTACTGCGGACTGCGGCTGGGCGGCCGGCGGAGTGGAGACCAGGGATCCGGCGTCGCGGAGGGGCGGGGCAGAGGTGGGGCGGGGCCGTCACCCGGGCAACAGGGCCCTCCGCACAAAGGAGGCGGGGCAACAGGTCCAGGGGGCCCACAGGCGACTGAGCAGCAGGGCAAGGGTGTGGCGTGCGGTGGGGTCCCGCCGCCTCCGCCCCTCGCTCCCACCAAGGCTCAAGCCCATCACACCTTGTGAAGGGTAGGAAGCCCTTGAGGGGAGAAAGTGAGGGCGGGGCGGCCGTGATGCTGAGCGGCAGTGTCCTGGCCTCTGGCCCGACAGCTCCCTTTCTTCATTTTGCTCTCCCTGCTCTTTGGTAAGGCGCGGCACCAAGTATCACAGACAAGCCACACATCGACCCTAGACGGGTCGGCGGGGCGGCAGGCGGACCTGTGCCGTCCCACCGAACACTGCAGAACCCTGCGCTGCGGAGGCGACCAGGACGGGACTCACCCACCCCACCCGCGCCCGGCCGGGGGTTCCCCTAATGGGTCCTCGTTCCCGCCCCGCTCTCCTCCTCCTCTTCCGGCGGATTCACAGGGTGAAGTTAACACTCCCTTACTGGTCAACAGCCACTCTGATGCTGCTCTTTTGGTTCTGCTTTTCCACACGCACAACACATTCTTGCCAAGTGGCGCCAGAGCAGACCGCACAGCAGGGGTCCCTTTCCCTGGCGCTGGACAGGAATTAAATTCAAGAGATGGCAGCAAGGGAGCGCGCCTAGGGTCAGCGCCCTGCCTCCGCCCCCGCAGCTGCTCCGCACTCTCCCCCATCCCGGACCCAGCGCGCGGGGAAATCCGGACAGCAGGTGCGGAGCCGCTCCGGCACCCACGTACCCACGTGGTGGGCCCAGCCGACGGTTAAGGCGTGTCTTTGACAGATCCGGGGAGTAGGATTGTAACACTCACCTGCCACAGCTCAAGCACGTTTCTTCTATCTTGTTTTCAAGGCAGATGGGGAAAAAATTAACATGGGATTGTTGGAAGCCCTATTGGAGCATGTTTATGACTGAGAAAACAAGCGTTCTGAACAGCTAGGTGAAGGGACCACAGAACTGGAGCGCGGCATCCCCTTGAGGTTTTGGAATGCTTCCCACTTTATTTTCTATTTGGGAGAAGTCTCTGGCTGTGCAAACTTTTGTCTTTCCACAGCATTGTCAGCAGTGGTAACCTCTTCTCCAGCCCGTCAATTAAATAACGGTGTAGCAGTATAGAATTAAGAACAGCAAGGGACCATAGCGACTGTCTTTAACGGAAACCCTCCATTTGCAAATGAGGTGCAGAGAGATTGAATGCCCTGCCAAGCAAAGACTGGACTTTTTTGATCCGCATTAAGACCTGTTGTGTGGCCCCACATGCTGGAAAGGTTCCTCTCTTCCCACAAGCTCCAAAGCATCCTAACTAGGAGGGAAAGGAGGAAAATAATGCATGCCTGCAAAATTTAATTACATATAACAAGCACTATGCCATGTACTTGCATAGATTTTTAAAAGTTCAAACATTAAAAAGCACTATAAATCAGTTTTTCTACTGGTCTTTGTTATACTGGTCACTGTTTTTCATACTGGTCTTTGGGTCAAATAATTCCCCTCTAGCTGTAATCTCACGTCAGCACACCTAAACAGTGCTGTAGTCCAAAACTAGCAGCTAACAGAGTAAAGGAGATTAGAAGGCTTCATTAACAGGAGCTAAAGATAAAACCTGTATGGACAATATTTGGCTGAAAACAAATTTGAAAGCCCTTCCATATGCACATCAAACTTCAGCGAGATACCATTTTCCACCTGATTCTCAAAGTTCAAAAATTATGTTAATACACTCGGCTAGAATGTGGGGAACTAGGTACTTTCAAACTTTTTTTTCTTTTGAGACCATGTAGATTGGTACAGTTTATTTAAAGGGAAAGTTTGCAAGTTCTATCCAAAACTGTAAATGCTTATACCTTGTCTAAGCAATTCCACTAAGAATTTCTCCACTGAGAGACTTGCATGTGTGCACAAAAACACATATCCAATGATCTTAATAGGAACCTTATTTATAAACACTAAATTTCTATCATCCATATATACACTATACATGGAATATTAGGCAGCAGTTAAAATGTAGTGATGAGAAAAGATTTCTAAAATTACAGTGATTTTAAAAAGTACAAAACCAGATGAATGCTGTATGTTGCCACTGGCAAAATGATAAGACAGGCATATATGCTTATATAGGCAAAAAAGTGACTAAAAATAAGATTCTGAAATAGACCACATACACACACACACACACACAAAATGTATTGCTGAGTAGTAAGGCGAAAGAGTCCAGTGTAGAAGACTTTTCACTCACACAGCATTGAATTGTTTGTACTTTATAATATGCTTTACTTCCAGAAACTTTTTAATATAATTTAATCCATACACTTCTAAAAGCAAAAGGGTGAGGAGAGATATTGTTAACAAGACAGCAAATCACCATTGAAAATCACCATTCTAAACCATCATTCTCCCACTTCTCTGATCATTTCTAACCCCCTTGGCTGCCATTCTTTGGGTCATCTCATCCATTCCTCTCAGGATCCATACATTCCAGTCTTCAAGTTACCAAAGATACAAGATCCTTCCCAGTTCCTCAAGTTAAAATCCTGTGGGGGTGGCGAGGGCGGGGGGCATAACTCTTTTCTCTCCTTCCCCCTGTACCTCCAATTAGCCTTCAAATACTCTTTCTCCTCACATCCTTTCTCCTCACATCTCCCCACCTGTCCTTTCTCAAACTCACAGCTAATTCCCCTGCCTACTTTAAGCCTCTTCTCCCCATGCCTATAGATTACAATAACAGCCTATCGATTAGGTATTTACAGATGACTTTCCATATGTGTAAGTCAGTACCCTTACAGATCCATTTGTAAAGGGGCAGAAAATTTATGGTCCTGGACAACAAGAAACTTTGTATAGGAATATAATAGGGATTATATGTGCATGTGAACATATTTAAATGTTTAGTAGGGGGTGGGGGACAGAGAGGTAAACTTGTAATAACACAAAATGCATCTGCTACAGTATGGAGGGCCCAGAATACCATGCTTCTTTTCCATAGATGCTGAGAATCTTTTGAAGGCTTTTAAGTGGGAATAATGTGAAAGATCTGTATTTTTTTTAATTATTATCCTAATTTGCATTGCATATGCTCTGTCTTGGTGCCTACCCCTCTTTAATTTGGAGTATCCTAGTACCTCCTTCTCCAATACTTCTTTTAAAATACGGGTCAAAATTCAACACAAAGAACATATTATTCCACACCTAACACCCACCTGCCAAGTCTACAAACCTTTAGTACCCTTGCCTACATTGTGGTGTCTTGCACTTGTTGACGTAGCTTAATTGCTCTTCTGTCACAGAGGCAAGAGCTGTCTCCTATCTATCTACTTCATGAAGTCCGAAAGGTCAAGGAAGGATGTCAACAATTTTCTCCTACTTCACCTGCTAAGAACTGCCACCCCCCAAACACACACACACACACACACACACACACACCATTCAAGTTTGGTAAAACAGAAGTTCAATAAATGTTCCTGACCCAACATTAAAACATAAACCTGTTACCCTTGAGACTATAACCTATATAGTCAACTGACCAGGTCTCTTTCCATATTGACTCCTAATATGAACAAAAGATTAAATTATTGGCAGAGTCAAGTCCTAATGAACATGGTGCACATTTCAGTAAGTGCTGTGAGGCACGACTGGCTCTTAATCGGTTTGGTCTGAAATCGAACAGCCAGAGTTGCCCCCTGTTGGGAACCCATAGTCACTGAACAACCTGGGTACAAAATTAAGAGAGTTCTGGATTTAAGGGAAATAAGGAAGATGGCAATGAATTAAATCACTGGGTTTCACAGTGAACGGCATGGGCACTGTCTACTTTGCTGGGTATCAGGAATTAGAGGTGAAGGAACAATAAATGTCATTTATTAACTATTGACCCAAGCCTCTGATAGGCCAAGCTCACCAGTCATAAAGTGTTTCTATGGGTACAACCGCAAGGGAGGGAGTCCAGTGAGCCAGAAAGTTCAGATTTCCATTGCCTAACCAAACCCTACTCATCTTTCAAGCTGCAGATAGAAAGCCTCCTTCCTCATTAGTGTAGTTTTCATCGATTAGCTCCCCACACTCTAAACTCCTTTAGCACTTAAGAGTGTTACTACTCAGTTTAACATGACTCCGTACTCTCATTTTGTACACTAATGTTTAACATTGGTAAGCCTTATCTTCCCATCCACTGAAACTTTGGTTTGTTTTAAGAGAAAATCTAGTAGGTATTTATCTGCTAAATGGTAGCACCAACCAACAATTTGAAACTGGATACGAGGAACACAGCGCGGCTCTGGCACACATTTTCCCATTAATGGCGGAGTGTACTGGCTGAACGCCCGGTGGGCCAAGGAGTCTCCTGGCCACCTTGAGGTAAACAACACTGGTAACACTCGAAGGTTGTTAGCAAGTCTCTTTAACCCTATCTTACTATTCCTACACTTAGGATAGCTGGGGCTAGCAAATAAAAACAGGATAGACATCCTGTTAAATTTCACTTTCAGATACACAATGAAGTTTTTTTTAGTATAAGTATGTCCCAGATGTTGAATGGTACAAACTTATATTAAAGAAATTATTTTTTTATTTATCTGAAATTCAAACTTAACTCTAATCCCTATATTTTATCTGGCAGCTCTACCTCTACTTGCTAATGATCAGTTCGGAAATAAGGTGTCTCAAGACCCAACCCTGTTGTCATAGTAGCTATGTGCAATAGCTTTCACTTATCGAGGGCCTACTATGTCTCAATGACAGTATCAGGAACTTAAGTGAATAAAACATTCACTTAAGCTTTGCAATAACCCTGTGAAATAGGTATAATTCTCTTCAGAGGGAACATGTAACAACCATAACTCCTGCCCACCTCCACCCACAGATTAAGTAAATCACATGATTAGATAAAACCCCAAAGAGCCAGATTCAAATGTGGATCTCAGCCTGGCATCCCTTACCTGCCCAAAGGTAAGTATAAAACATGAAATTTATAATTTCACTGAAAAATCTCATTTAAACATTCTTTTACAAAGTAATTCAAAAGATATATTTTCTTTTTTTTAAGAGATATATTTTCAAGTTATCTTTTAAACAATGTAGCAAAAACATCAGGAAAAAATTATAAGGTTTTATGAAACTAGCTATTTATGAATGATATTGCTTCACTTGAAATCTTTTGCCTTCTATACCTCCATAACACACACATTTTACCCAATCTCAAGATATAAAAAATATTTTTTAAGGAACACTTTGCAATGAGTACAACCTTAGTATTATCACCCAGTTTAAATTTCAGTTGTGTGAGCAACTATCGATTGAACTTTCTGAAACAAATCATTTTGTGGTATTTTGTTTTTGATCCCAGGAGATGTTTAAGACTTTATATTTGTCTAGATTTGAGGATCTTACAAACCTAAATCTTTCACGGTATAAGTATCTTCTTTCAAACTAAATTTTGGATTTATAAAAGTTCTTGAATTTTTTGTGCCTAAAAGATGTTAAAAGTTAAACGTAATAATTCACCAAGTAATGGAATCATTGCCTGTTTCTCTATCAAAATTAAATGTAACATTCCAAAGTCTCTTTTATTTTGCTGAAACTATTGTACTCTTTGAAAGTATCTGAACAGTAATTATTGAACTATGAGAAATATGAAGTACTTTCTGGCTATTTATACATAATGTTAAATACTCTATAAAGTTGTACCAAATTTAAATTCTTCAATGTTCCTTGTCATTGGATCTTCATTATATGATTCCAGAAGAGTGTACAATGATGTGAAGGGGAAGGTGTATGAACATGATAAATAATACTAGCCAGGCAAATTATTCTAGAGACCAATAGATATTGACCACAGATTTGAAAAGCTCTCTTTTAGTCCAAAAAGACAAGTTAAAGCAGAAACATAAAAATGGCTTCCAGAAATACAAATTTCTCTGATAGTGACATATAAGGAATTCCATTTACATTGTTTTTTAAACCTCTTGAGAATTATTGTAGGTTTTAACTATACATAGAGCGTATTGTTTGCTGAGCAGAAAGACCACACTGGCAGGGATCACTGTGTACTTTAAATATTAAAGTCATCATCACAATAGAGTAAAATAAGCCCATCCATCCAGTTTCTCCTGTGGGTTTTAGGTTACCTTAGGATGAAAGGCTCACCTCCCACATGCAAAGAACAAACAACACACTAATGTAATTTACAACAGACACAGCAGCAACCTGCTGCCATGGCTGGGGGCAGTGAACTGGAGGTGGGAGAGAAGTTTGACCTTTTGCTCGGTAAAACTTTCTGGAAAGGTTGAATATTTTGAACAAGCACATATTAATTTAGTAATATTTTAAAGCCATCAGAGAAAAGTGAGAGAAATTATCATGATGGTCAACCCAGTGGTCTCAACTTGGAAGGAAAGGAAGGGAGAGAAAGGGGGCAAGAGGATGACTGGCCTCTGCTCTCCATTAACTCAGCCAACTTGGTGTAATTAGACCAGTTTCACTTTATTCATTACATTGCAAACCTGAACTACAAAATGGAACCTAACTCCTCAAAGGAAAATAAAGCAAGTAAATCTCAAAGTTCTGCTATTCCATGGTAATACTCAATGAGGTAGGTATTTGTTGTTCACTGTGTAATCACACACAAATTGAGAGTTTAAATGGAGTTGGGGGTTGGGGGCAGTGAGGAGAGTGGGCAGGGAATAAGCTTGAATCAAAATAGTTAGAAGGCTATTACTGACACACACCAGCACCACCAAGAAAAAAAAAGTCAGAGGGAGGAAATGTCCCAAATTTATTGTGAGAGCAGCCTGCTCCCCAAACTCAGGGATTTCACAGGGACACCCAGCCTCTATAACTGTGGCAGTCAACTGAGCATGCTGTTTCCTACAGGCCCCTTGCTGAAGCCTAAACAGAGAGTGAGACAGAGAAGCTCAGTAGATGAAACCAGAGGTTATTTTGCTTTTACTTTTTCATTATAGTGAGCATAGTGTAGTAAACACATTGCTAATTCTGAGAGGTTTACTTTTGTTTACCTGGCTTTACCATAAGAAATTTTAAGGGTTCACTAATGGTTCTGACCTACTTCCTTCCCCATTACAGGAAATTTACCTGTGTGATTTATAATCACCTGAGGTGTCAACATCCAGATCCCTAGATCCCACCCTTGATCTATTCTCTCAGAATTTAAAGCTTTGTCTGCTAAAGGTGTAAGTATTAGTCAACTGATAACAATTCTGGCTTACTTGAAGAATGTCTGAGAACCACAGGCCTAACTAAATTCACCTCTCAATTGAAACTGGTCCATTTATTTTGTAATCAACAAATGACCTCCTCTTTCCCCCGCCCCCATCCCATGAGAGCTCTTGCGCACCAGGGTCCTGCTGTGCGCTTTTTGAGGGTCTGGTCTTGGCCTTCTGGCTGCGGGCACTCAGAACCAGCACTTCCTTCTGGACTTCTCTCTCCAGGGTAGACCCTGCAGAGGACAGAGCGGGATGTGGTATTCACCCTAGGCTGGGAGCAGCCAGCGGGAGACTATTGGTGGCGACAAGGCGCTGGCATGTGCTGGCCAGGGTGTCTCCATGCATGACTGGGAGACCCCTGGGGGTTCAGGGTGGAGCCCATGGTAGGAAGAAAAGTGGAACAAGGAAAAAAGGGTCTTTTATTCGTACTTCTGGTCCAGGGCTGTCATTGCTAGGGGCAGTCCACCTTCAAAATATTAATAAGTATTCTATTCCAGATGAGGAGATTTCGTGTTCACAGAACAGGAGAGTCGTTCAGGGAGGCACACGGTTCGCCCAGGACGTTTTAACCTGTAAGTGCATTAAACCGGCTTCCCAGCTGCAAGATGTCTGCCCCACTCCAGACTTTGTACACGCGGAGCTGGGATGAGTGAGGTATGAGACTCAAGTTTCAGGTGCTCACACCAGGCCTGCAGAATCATCCTTCTCCTTTCGGAGAACAGTCCTTTTTCCTGTGCCACCGCCTCTTCTCAAAACTCCAGGTGCAGAGGGCAAACGCAGACCGCCGCCCCCCCCCCCCCCACACACACACACTTCTCGCTTTTTCTTGCGAATCCCGGCGGACCGCGCACTGGGTGGCCTTTGCTTTTCCCGACATCTCCCTTCTGCAAACGATTTAGGCTCCTCTCTGGGCAGTTTCTCGAAAGCTACGCGGAGGCAAGTCTTCGCGCAAGGCTTTATGCCTAAGCGCGGCGCCACCCGGCCGGGCCGAGGGCGTGGTCGTGAGGCGCCACCAACAGCGCCAGCCTGGATTTGGAAAGGGCTTCGGGACAGGTGCTGGGCTGAAATCCGGCTCTTTATCATTTCCCCCCTCCCCACCAAAAGAAGTCTGCTTGAAAGGTTCGCAGCCTGGGGCAAGGCTACGGACTTCAGAAGGAAGGCTGAAAACGCCTAGGCGGGGCGATCAAAGGTTCTACCCTGTTTACCAGCCACAGGATCGGACTTCACGCTCAAGCAGATCCCGCCCTCCCTGCCTGGTCACCCGCAGCTGGGATCCACGCCCCCCCCCCGCCCCCGCGCTCGGTGTGTGGACCGGAGAGGTTACCCGCTCAAAGTCACCACGCCCGGGCAGCCCTAAGTGCTTCCAGGAGCGTCCCCTTGGCCAACGCCCGGCCCTTCTCCCCCTATACGCACGCTGAGCGCTCGCCCCTAGCCGTCCCGGGAGCCTCTCCTGTCGTCGCCCAGCTGGCCCCAAAAGCGCCGGAAAGCTCCAGCTGGCTCATTTCAGAGATGCCGCGTAATAAAGAAAAGGCGGCTACTTTGCATTCTGCAGCTGCTGGGACGCCCGGGCTAAGAGCGCGGACCGGGATCCCAGCTCCCGCCCTGAAATGGAGCGGGGCACCCACAGCTACCCGCCAGGTAGTGCCCGAAGTGGGTGCCCAGGCCGCCGCACTGCGCGCCCCAGCACTTACCTTTCCTCTGGCTAGCAATTCCATGATGTAGCCAAATTCACTTATCTCCCCCGACTCAGACATGGTAACGGCCCTTCACAAACTCTGGAGGGCCGAGGCAGGTGTGTCCAATTTTGTTTTTCTTTTTCTCTGCTTTTTGGTCTGACTTTTGCCTAACGCCCCGCCAGGATGCTGTTAACCAGGAAAAATGAGAAAGCGAGGAAACAAACAAAAAGCGGGGCTGGTTGGAAGAACGGCCATAGAGGGCTCCTGGGCAGCCTCTGCTAGTGTGCTCGGCTCTGGGTGAAGCGGTCCGGTCCGGGCCGGGCCGGGCGAGGTAACGGAACAAACCAGGGCGGCGGCGGCAGCGGTGAAATCCTCGCCAGGCGGAGCCCGCGCCGAGGCCCCGCCTCCTCGGGGGTCGCGGCCCGCGCCTCCTGCAGGTCCGACCGCCACCGAGACAAACACCAACACAAAAGCGGACCCAGCCCCGACACCCACTGGATGGTTAAAGCGGTGCTTTATCCGATGCCGGGGGAGGTGGACGTCCGGAGCTCCCAGTGGGAGGCCCAGGAAAACCCCCCATCACACTGTCTGGAGGTGCGAGGGCAGAGAGAATGAATGCAGAGGAGGCACAACAAAGGATCTGGCTGCCAGCGCCGGAAAAAAGAGGAAAAAAATAAGTGAGGGCCCAGGAAATGGCAACGCCGCATCTCAAGTCAGCCTTCCTGAAATCCAATAGGTAACAAAGACCAAGCCCAGTGCTTCTGAGATGAGAACAAACACAAGGATTGTATTTTAAACACTCTAAGTGTGTAAGGTCGATTGTATCTCTATATCCTCTTGATATTCAACCTTCCCCTAATTAAAAAAAAAATTAAAAAGCATTCCTGCCAGCAAGTCTGGACAAACGCTCTCACTCACCCTTACAACTAACTCACTTTCCAGTTACTTGTTTCATGGATTGAGTTAAACATTCAGTGCATGTTTCTCACATTTTACACTTCTTTTTAAAACAGCAGCTCCCCTAGGAGGCTGTGGCTGAAATGGCCTCTCAGTCTTCCTGCTTCATTCATACCTGACAATCTTTGCTTCTCCTGAAAAGAAAATTTGGCTGAACAAAGTCAGTTCTAGTCTATTACTCCTCTGTAGGCAGTCTTACCTTTCTTAAAAAGGTGGAAAGAGAAAAGGACTTGAGGTTTTCTACTAAAACAAACAAACAAACAAACAAAAACCCTGCCATCGATGATTAGATGAGACACAAATAACAAGATTTACTAGGAGAGTGAACCACTTCCCTTCAGCAGGTTGGCCATGCTGCTCTGGGCTCAGTCAGCATCAGCGGCAGGGTGCAGTGTGGAAATGACCTGATTTGCAGGAGCATAGGCGCTTGCCTGCTTGATGAAACAGGAGATTTTCTTGTTTGCCTCTTCTTTTGATCATTTTAAAATTTCTCCTCTCTGGCCCAGAAGTCCAAAAGTATATAATTTTATTTCCTGCACATCTCTTCTTAAATGTCCAATGATCTCACCTTGACTGTTCTTCTACCAGAACTTTGCTCTTCCTCTTAATGTGTTGCTTTCCTTCCACCTCGGTCCTCATAGTCTATTAGAGCAAGCAGCAAAAATTAATGTGCTGGGTATTCATCTGTGGAGGATAACTTGGAGCACATGCAATCATAATGCATTTTGCTTTGAATCTGCTTGTCCTTCCCAAGTTCTGTAGAACCATGTGCATGGTCTTTGCTTTCATAAGAAAAATAGTAGAATTCAGATAAGGTCTGTAGCCATGAATGGATTCCTCCCTACAATGCTTGACAGATTGCTCTAAAAGTGAAAGTTTCCATGCCCAGAATGGCTTCTGGCACATGATGAGAATCACAGTGTTGGAGCTAACCAGTAATCTTCTGTCTGCTTTACAAGCAGGGAGGTGGACAGTAGAGACAAAGGGGCATACCAGCCAAATATTTCCCCTGAAGACTTTCCCCAAACCCCATCCAATGACCTCTGCTTGATCCCTTGTGAAAAATAGGTCACATGTCCACCCCTAGCTGTAAGGAAGGCTAGGAGGTGATTACTCTGGAAACACTGATTGCTACTCTAAACAATATAAAAGATTTGTTAGAAGGAAAGGGAGAGAAATACTGGGTGGGAAATTGATAGTTTCTGCTACCCCTAGTGTAAGTCCAGTCAATTTCCTAAGTTTCATTTTTACCTTCTGTAAAATGGCTGGGTTTTGACATAATAGTATCTACCCCTTCCTGCTCCCAATGCTAAGATCTCCAGGATCTCCTTTTCCCTGAAAAAGTTGCTATTATAAAAGATCTGTGCACCTGATCACTTGCTACTAGGAAATACTCCAAGCAAAATAGCTTTATCAGTTGCTGGATTCCTAACCAAGACCAAGACGGGGGTAGGAGTACAGATCTTAGAATCAGCGGCTGCAGTGACAGGGAGCAGAGCTGCCCCTGTCCAGATCAGTGTCCAGAAGTCAGAACCTGGACTGGTTCTGAGCATTTACTCAGATGCCTGGTGCCATTTGCCACTCCTTACTGCTGTCCCTGTGCACAGAGCACTATGGAGCAGTAAAGACCTTCCACAAGTGACAGCCATACAAAAAGAAGTCCCCAAAAATGTCCCAAAAATTCTACGCATGGACTTCAAAGACACAGGGTCAGACAGTTAATGGGTACCAAAGATAAGTTGCTTTATTATTTCTCTCACTTCTAAAAACAAAATAAGATTAATATCATGCAGACATTAATATCATAGATTAATGTCTAACTTCATTTCCCAAAGGAAACATTTTTAAAAATTCATATTTCTCATAAATCATGAAAATAACACAATGGAGACACGGGAAACTTCCCCACCAAAGAGAAAGATATTTAACAGAGGGATTATGTGCTACATGAATCTTTCACAATGAGAAGACCAGCAGTAAATATCAAAGGATCACATGCTGTGGAAAATCTGCTAATTTCCAGCTTCCATCTAATGGAGAAAACTTTTCAATATAACTGCTCTATTGCCATGCCAATTATTGAAATAATTGTAACCTGACTCACAGCTTTTAACTTCATTTTCATCCACAACACCCTATTTTCTCTTTCTAATAGTAATCAACATATCATGTAATATAGTTTCAACAAATAATATTTACAAGATAGACATTCTAAGTTTTTTTAGCTGCGAACACAGGTAGTAATTTCATTTGTGAAGGTTTAAAAGTTGAAGTCTCTAATAATTAATGTTTAGCAGGTTAGGGTTACACACTAGAATAATTTAAAAAGATCTTGGTTTTAATAAGCCCTTATATTTACTTCAATAGTTTTTATTTCCAAAGTATAAGCATAAAATGTAGCCTTCTTACGCAAATGCCTCCTAGTACCTGAAGCCAAAATGTTTATGTAAAATATCAATTTTTTGAAAAAGAGCTTTACTGAGGTGTGATTTATATGCCACAAAACTCACCAATTGTAAGTGTATGGTTCAGTGGTTTTTATTAAATTATGGAGTTGTGCAATCATCTCGTGATCTGGTTTTTAAACATTAGAGTATTTTTAAAAATTTCTCTTAGCTCTACTCTACAGCTTTTAGTGTTCAGAGGTGTTGCACTTCTTTTGTTAAATGTATTGCTAAGTGTTTTATTATTGTGAATGAAATTGATTTCTTAATTTCATTATTGGGTTGTTCATTGTTTGTATATAGAAATACAACTAATAACTACATAAGGACCTGTGTCTCACAGTATTGCAAAACTCCTTTATTCCAGTAGATTTTATTTGTAGATTCCTTATCATATTACAGATGCACCTCAACTTACAATGGGGCTCTGTCCTGACAAACACATTGTAAATTGAAAATCTCTTAAGTCGGAAATGCATTTTGTACTACACTAGAGTTTGGAGTGTTTATCCTCACAACCAGGTAGCTGCATTGGGACCTGTGGCTCCCTGACACTGCCCATCTGTGGGGGAGCTTTGCCTGCGGAGCCCCCCATCCACCATGGATGAGACTAAGTCTACCAAGACACTATCTGCTTGGGGAGGAAAGGTGGCTGATCTCTCAAAGGAGAAGGGCCAGGAGCCTGTTCCTCAATGGGCTTTTATTGGGTTTAATTTGCACAGGAATACAGGGCATATACATAAAGCTCAATCATTGTCAGGCAGTAATGATCAAACAATAGATAACATTCAAAGAACTCTGATAGCTTATTTTGAGTCAGGGTCAGATAGCTAAAGGGCCATAAAACTCTGGGGAAACAAACTCCTTCTATACTTGGACCCTTAAATTGAGGGTCATTTAATTGGACTCATTTAAATTTAGGGTCATTTAATTGGACTCATTTAAATTGAGGGTATTAGCAAAGTAGGTTTCATAGGATTTTATGCATTCTTTCTTAGGCCTGATCGCCCTAGGAAAACTGCCCTTTTTAGCACAGGGTGGAACCCACCTCCAGCATTGTTTTAGGCTTAAGTCAGACAGGGAAAGTAAGGCAGCCAGGAGATTAGGAGACTTCTTGAAGACAGAATGAGGACTCAGGCTATGCCAAAGTCAAGGGCAAGGGTCCATCACCCCCTTTTTCTATAGCCCTTCAAGTCCTTCCCTTAGGGCCCCTTCTCGACCATGCCTGTCTTAGGTCATCCCTCCTTTGAGGAATATTACCCATCATTGGCTAACCAGTCATCCACCCAGGACGAAGCAGCATGAAGTAAAAGTGGGCAGAGGTGGTACCCCTAAAGAAAGATAAGCTTTGTCTCCTTAATGGCTTATGGTCCCAAGGTCTTTTTACTCAGCCTTAGCCTCAAGGGGTTACAGTTTTTGAAACCAGGCAGGGTGGTTCCCAACACCCATCATCATGAGAGAGTATCATACCACACAGTGCTAACCCAGGAAAAGATCAAAATTCAAAACTCAAAATCTGGTTTCCAATGGAAGCTTTCACATCATCATAAAGTCAAAAAATCATAAGTCAGGGACCATGGTGTCTATAATTTAAAAAGTTTTAATTTTTCCTTTCCAATCTATATGCTTTGAATTTCTTTTTCTTGCCTTATCACTCTGGTTAGAACCTCCAGTACAAAACTGAGTGAAAGTGACAGAAATGGACATCTTTGCCTTATTCCCAGTCACGGGGAGAAGCATTCAGTCTTTAACTATTAAGTATTAGGTTCCCTATATTCCATAAATTTTGATATGCTGGTTTTTTGTTTTCATTCATTTAGAAATATTTTCAAAATTCCCCTTGTCATTTCTTCTCTGACATGAGTCATTTTGAAGTATGTTGTTTAATTTCCAAATTATTTCAAATTTCTAAATATTTCAGATTTACCATTTTTTGTGTGTTTATGGCTAATCGAATTCTATTTTGAACAGAGACCATCTTTTGAATAATTCCAATGTTTCAAAAATAATACTGAGGCTTTTTTTATGCTCTAACTTAGGAGTAAGCAAACTTTTCCTGACCCAATGAGCTAGTACACATTTCACACTTGCAGCTACAATCTTTTTGACTTCTCAGCTCTGCTGTTATGGGATGAAGACAATCATCAACAGGTAAACACACGGGTGAGACTATGTTCCAATAAACATTTATTTACAAAAACAGGCAGCTGAATGAGCATGTGCAAAGGTGCTCAACATTTTTAGTCATTAGGTAAGTATACATCAAATCACAACTGATACCATTTCACACACCTATTAGATGGCTATAATTTTTTTTAAAAAAAGAAAATAATTGTTGGTGACAATGTGGAGAAACTGGAACACTTGTACGTGGCTGGTAGGAATGTAAAGTAGTGCAGCCACCGTAGCAGTTTAGTGGTTCTTCAAAATTAAACATAAAATTATCATATGACTCAGCAATTCCACTTGTAGGTATATACCCAAACGAATGCAAAACAGGGACTGAAACAGATACTTATACATGAGTGCTCACTGCTGCATTTTTCACAGTAATCAAAAGATATAAAAAACCCAAGGGTTGATCAATAAATGAATGGGTAATGAAATGTGATATATGCATATAATGGAATATTATTAGTCTATAAAATGGAGTGAATGCCTGATATATGCTACAGTAAAGATGGAACTTAAAAACATTATGTTAAGTGAAATAAGCCAGATACAAAAGCACAAATATGACTATGACTTTACTTATATGAAATATCTAGAATAGGTAAACTTATAAGGACAGAAAGTACATTTCAGGGGCTAGAGGGAATATGGAATTATTGTTCAAGGTGTACAGACTTTATGCCGAAGATGATGAAGTTTTAGGTATACAAAATGGTTGCACAACATTATGTAATTAATGCCACTGAATTGCACACTTAAAAGGGTTTTTTAAAAAATTAGGTGGCTGGCCCTTGGGCTGTAATTTACTAATCCGGGCCTAGAATATCATCTATTTGGGAGTAACATTCCCTGTGCACTTAAAAGGAATATGTCCTCTGCTGTTGGGTGGTGTGTTCCATGAATCAGTTAGGTAAAGTTGGTTTCCCATGTCTTACCGTATTTTTTCAGACTATAAGATACACTCCCCCGCCCCAAATTTGGGAGGAAATGGAGGTGCATCTTATCGTCTGAATGTAGCTTTACATTTACATTGATGAAATATGTTATTTATGTTATTAAATATTTTACCACATTTTTTGCTTCAAAATTATTTTTCCTATTTTCCACCTCTAAAACCTAGGTGTGTCTTATGGTCAGAGAAATATGGTATGTCTTTGTTCTTCCTCTGTGCCTCCTTCACTGTTGATTTCTGACAAAATTTTTATTTTTTTAATAGTTACTCTAGGTACTAAAATATACATCTTAATGGTTCACAAATGACTTTAGATTAATACTGATTCAGTTCTGGTAAAATATAACAGCTTTACAATGTGGTTCCAATTCTTCTCCCTCCACTGTCATGCATGTTACATCTATGTACATTATAAACTGAAAAATGCAGTGTTACAATTATCACTTTGCACAACCTAAAAAAAGATTGCATGTTTTTCAAGAAATTAAGACATGAATATATACATTATTTATTTACTCGCAAGTTTATCATTTATGATGCTCATCATCTTTTATTATTGATAGTTATTTCCTTTCATGCTGATGATTTCCTCTAGTCCATCTTCTAAGATAGTCTGTTAGCGATGACTTCCTTTAATCTTTCTAGAGTTTTTTTTCTTTAATTTATTTTTAGAGAGGGAAGGGAGAGGGAGAGAGAGAGAAACATCAATGTGCAGTTGCTGGGGGACATGGCCTGCAACCCAGGCATGTGCCCCGACTGGGAATCAAACCTGCGATGTCTGGTTCGCAGCCCGCGCTCAATCCACTGAGCCACACCAGCCAGGGCCCGACTTCCTTTAATCTTTTAATTAATCTGTAAATCCAAAACAATCACAGTAAAACTCTCAAGGATTTAACAGGATCTTGTCAAGTTAATTCTAAAATTAATTCAAAAGAGAAATGCCCATGAAATCCCAAGACAATTTATAAAAGAACAATGTTCTAGCAAATAGAACAATGAAGTCATAAAAATTAGAAAAACTGGTATAAGGATAGACAAGTAGACCAATAAAATGGTAGAAAATCTAGATAAAAACTTGTGATAAGATTCCATATGATTTATATTGATTTACTAAATAATAAAGGGGACATTTCAAATCAACGTGAAAGCACAGATCAATCAAATGGTGAAGAGAAAACCTCTGATATCAAAAGATACCAAGGTTAAAAGAAATGAGATTGGGGAAACAACATTTGCAATATATACAACAGATTACAATACATTTAAGAATACATAAAGAACCTCCTGTAAATCAATAAGAAAGAAACAAAAAACCCAGCAGAAAAATGGATAAGGTGTATAAATAAAATGTTTGTAAATGAGGGAAACAAATGACCAATAAATGTGAAGAGGTGCACAACCACAATAGTACCAAGGGAAACAGAAATGAAAACAATGAGACCCCGTCATTCATTCATCAGATTATCAGTGACTAAAAGAAATTCATAATTCAAATTTTTAAATTGCATTTTAATGTTTATGCCATTACAGCTTTTCCCCCTTTGCCCCTGCTGCCCAGCACCCCCCAACTGAGGCGGTCCCACACCGTGGTCGTGCCCTTGGGTCAGGCAAGTGTGTCCTGTGACTCCTCCCTTCGCCTTCCTTCCTCCAGTCCCCCGCCCTCCTCTGCAACAGCTGTCAGTCTGTTCCGTGTATGTGTGCCTGTGTTTTGATTTTGTTCACTAGTTTATTTTGTTCATTAGAGTCTATATATAAGTGAGATCTTATGGTACAAATTTTCTAAAAGTGTAAGGAAATGTGTACCTTTAAGAACTTTTGGTTCTGAGTATTGATATAGCTATTTTGGAGGGCAATTGGGCAACAGTGACTAAAATGTTAAATGACGCAGTAATTTCACTTTTCTTTTTTTTTTTAATTTCACTTTTCAGTATCTGTTTTGAGAAGTATCCTTCAAAGACACATATAAATATGGTAACTGCAACATTGTTTATAGTGGTAAAAAACTGGAAGTAATTTAATCTTCACTAATAAAGAAATGCTTGAATAATTTATGCTACATCCATATTTTAGACTTCACATAGAATATAGATTATTCACAAGCGTGTGTGTGCATGGGTGTGTTGAGAAGGAGAGGAGAAACAGAGGAAGGTACAGAAAAGACTTGGAGAAACAATGGCTGTAAAGTTCCTAATTTGATGGGAAACATTAATTTACATATCCCAGAAAGGTAAACACAAAGACGTTCACACCTACACACAAGCCGTGTCTTCTCACTGTCTCCTCACTCAGCACAGGAGGTGAGAGAGCCGGGGTTCTCTTTCATAGGGGCACTGATCTCATTCTTGAGGGCTCCGCTCTCATAACCTAGTAACAACCTCCCAAAGCCCCCCATCCCCCGCCACGTTCTAATACCATTGGGGTTAGGGGCATGTATTCAAAAACACGTGAACTTTGGGGGAGACACCTTTAGTCTATAGTAACATCCTTTGCAATACATGGACACTGCTGGTACGTCTGAAGGCTACAGCTGCTGTCTGTTGACCTTGTTTTTGGTCGTCTCGGTGGACTCTCTTATGATTTCTCATAGTTTGTTAGCTGATGCTCTTGAAATTTTTAAAGAGAATGAATAGTCTATCTGAATATATATAGGCCCTTTTCCCTATTCTTTGCCGATATTTACAGATTACTTCATTCTCGTCTTATTTTTATTTGTTAGAACTTCTAGTATAATGTTAGATAGCAGAAGTGACAACAGTAATCTTGTCTTACTTCTGACTTTAATGACAGCCATCCTCATAGTTCACCTTTGTAGCTGAGGATTTGGGGAAATAAGGACTTTGGGTTAATAATATCCTTTATTTGGGTTAAAAAGGTTTTTTCTGTTCTTAGTATGCTAAAAAGATTTTTAAAATTAGATACACATTTTGTATTTTACCAAATGTCCTTTGAGGCATCTATTTACATGACTGTACGGTTTCCATTTTTAATCTAGTAGTGGAGTGAATTACATTAATTTTTTCCTAATTTTGAACCTTTCTGGCATAAGTTCCTCTTGATTATGATATATAATTCTATTAATACATTACTGAATCTGATGTAGTGACATGTTTTTCAGCATTCTTGTTCTAATGTCCACATTTGTCCCAACTCTGAATTTTCTGGTGGCCTAGGGCTCTTCCTGTTCCCTGAACCTGCCCTTTCTGGGTCAGCAGCTCATTTGCAGGCATTCCCATTTTGGGGCAGCAGCCTATCTCTGTTAACAGTATTCCATCTGCTTTGCATACTTCAGGACTCCATCTAGAAATTACTGGCCCACCCAGTATCTACTTCTGTATTCCAGCATTGTTATTAATTTTTTATGTTTATTTATTTATTTTTAGAGAGAGGGGAAGGGAGGGAGAAAGAGAGAGAAAGAAAAACATCAATGTGTGGCTGCCTCTAGCATGTCCTCAACTGGGGACCTGGCCAGCAACCCAGACATGTGCCCTGACTGGGAATCGAACCAGTGACCCTTTGGTTCACAGGCTGGCACTCAATCCACTGAGCCACATCAGCCAGGGCTAGCACTGCTATTAATTTTTAAAAAACAAAAGCAAAAAGCACCTGATCTGTCATTTCTAGGAATTTGGGATGGGAGGGACAGGAGTGTGCATGGGCTCCACATTCCTTCTTACTGAAAATCCAAGGTCGATGCTATTTTTAGGCTCTTGCTAAAACCTGATTATTTCTAGTGCTCTCTGATCTGCCTAAATATTACCAAAAAACTAGGCACATTTACCTATCACCCTTCTTTTTCAATAATGTGTTTTTTGGTTTAATTTCATAAAATGCTAACTGTTAGGAAGAGAGATTATATCACACTAGCCAAAGCTGTCTGTAATGGAGATATGTCACAACACACTTTTCCCACACGACTTCTCAACCCCCCCCGTGGAGCAAATGCTTAGGATTTCTTCTCAGAATGAACCAGCTTGGTAGGTGCTACCAACATTTTTTTTTCTTCTCCACATCAGAAAAGGTTTTTTGTTTTTGTTTTTTTCCAATGGGAGTGCTGGTACCTCAAGAGTGTTAAGAACAGAGTTTTCAAGTCCCCTTTCCCTTGAGGTGAAAAGGACATTGCATCTGTTCAGTTTCTTTTCTTCAGAAGTTCATCCCACACAATATTTGTCTTAGATCCTTGTCTTAGAGTTTCCCAAATGGCCAAGTTGGAACAGTGTGCCCATAACCTAAGTCCTTACTGTCCCAAGACAAGTTATTTCTCTACATGCAGGACTCTGCCCAGGAGGAAGCTGCAATGGCCAGCGAGGTGACTATAGAAGCCAGTAGCCCCCTGGCACTCCACTGAGCACGTGGCATTCAGTACCCGAACTCCAAATCCACCCACTGAATCCTAATATGCCAACAACACTCACTGATTGATTCAATATGACTGACTACCTACTATAGGCCTGGAAGTGTTCTGGGGGTGCAGACTGAGCAATAAGCAAGATACACAATTCTTAAAATGTGAATGTTCTAATCCCACACTATGTTTTGAAAGCTTCAATTCTGCATTAGGTTTTTTGATGCTGAGGTAATATGATCCTGGTAAGGGAGGGCAGAATCTTTTCTTCCTGCAGGACACACTGTGAAATGATATACCATTTCTTTCCTAGGAAATGAGATATGCAGAGAGATCATCAGTTTGTTTGTCATTAGATATCAGAGAACTATATTGGATAACCAGTCTTTTCTTAACTAAGATCCTGGGCAGTAACCCACCTCACACCCTTTTCACATTGGAGCATAATTCTGTGGGGGACAACAGCTTTTTAAGTTATGGGGAAGGTAGGGTTAAGAGAGAAACTCCCTCTGATCAATACAGCTGCAGTATCATTATAAATAATTTAACCACATTCTCCGTTTTTAGTTTCTTTGATCTGCTTCTCTCATCATGTCTGGGTGTGTTTCTGTCACAAAATTTGTTCTTTGCCAGTCCGAAGGGCCTCCCCTGAGTATTTCAGTCATCATCTTGGGGCAAAGGTCCACCTTGTTTTTTCCCTCCTGACTCATAGCTAAGCATGCATGTGTTTCACCATCCTGAAGGATCTGAGTGCACTATCGTGGGAGGCGCTATAAGCCAGAGACCAAGGGAGTTACTTATGAGCGCTGGTAATGAGATAAATGGGCTGGCTCTCAGAGCCATCCTCCTGTTGTTCCTTATTTGTTCTGGAAGGTTGTTTGTTTTGTGAGTGTTGGGGGAGGGACGCAATGGGGAGGAAGGAGGAAGGATAATTTACAGGATCTCAGATTCAGATTTAGTGCGGTTTCTCCTGGCAGCGAGTGAGAAGAATAGAGCGTGTTAAGAGGTAGTAATTAGTGTAAGATTGGCTGCTGTGCGATTATCGAAGCAGGAGATGGTCGGCTCTGACAAAAATGACAGTGTGTCTATTGTTCTACTTTGCACCAAGACACACTTTTAAAACCTCTTTCTCATTGTGTCAGTGTTCCTCAACAAAATGCACAGCTCATATCTCCATTACTCTGAAATTAGGAATGTTAACCCCAATATAGGCCACTGAGTCATTGACTAAGTATTTGCTAGGACCCCAGCACTGTTGTTCTATTATAGAGCAGAGGAGTATCTGGGAGGAAATTCACAGAATAGAAAAAAGTGCTAAGAAAGAGATTCTATAAGCATCATATTATAAAAATAACATTGACTTTAAGGAGAGGAAGGACAAGTTTTTGGCCAGGAGGCAGCACATTTTCACCTGTCCCCAAACTATGAACTAGCCAGCCAAGGCAAAAAATGGAGCTATGGTGTATGTATGTTTAAAATTTTTAAATCATCTTTTTCTAAATAAGATCAAGGGCACAATGGGAAAAGCATGTTGAGAAATTTATTTATTAACCCATTTTCTGCTTTTTGTAACTGCCATATTCAGTCTTTGCACAGAAACTCCTTCAAAGTCTTGCTGTTCTTGTCAAGTTAAGACTTAACTTGTTCTTGCTGTTCTTCTCCCCACTGCTTCTGCTCTACTTCATTTGCATCTTATGTGAATCCATAATTAAAATGGAGAGTTCTCTGTCTTTTGTAATTTGAAGTGAATACTTTTTATTTTAAGGACGCAAGAGATTTTTATGGCCCTTTCCCCCCATAGCCACACATTTAGGCAGGTCTCCAACCTGTGTGCCACAGCTTCTGGGTGCTCTAAGGTTCCTCCTGCAGCCGTTGTTGGCTGTGCACCCTGACAAACAAAAGGTGAAGCATGCAATAGTTTGAATGGCTTATCTAGTGTCAGAAGGCAATCAGGACTAACAACAAGCTGAAAATAAACCAGGACACCTCTTGTAGCCTCAGGCTCTGATGCACAACTCATATTTCTTTGTTTCCTGTGACATGCACAATTTTGAATTCTACCAGGGGAATTCTACGCTATTATAACATTTTCCACTGTAGAAGATTCATCTACAATGACTCTCTTCCTAAAACATTTCTGAAACTCAGTAGCAATATTTATAAATATTCCCTTGGAGAAGCAATATGGCTATATTACTATAAATGAGAAGAATATTTCTGCAAATATATTTACTTTAGAGTTGTATCAGCTCTAAGGGAGAGCACTGTATTTCACAAACACATTTCATAATATATTGTTTACTCTTAAAAGGAAAATTGTTAATATTTGTCTTTTACTATCCTTATATGTAAAGATTCATAATATGTTTTTCTATGTGTAATGTGTACATAGTTGAAATGTTCATATCTCATAATTCCAAAAGGTTTCAGTTTCCATTTTAAATATGCCAAATTTGGTTTGCCTGTATGAAAAGAAATACTTTCTATTTAACTGTAAAAGTACTCATTGAGGTACAAACTTTAAATAATTTGTACACATTACACAATTGTTTTGTTAGCAAAGAGACAGAAATGACTATCACATATAAAGCATCCAACATCTTTTAAGCCCGCAAGTATTTAGTAAATGAATGATTAAATGAATGACTATATAATTGGAGAAACTGAGATCAAAAGAAAAATTTTAGCCATAAATCAAGTAAAGTATAACTCAAGTAAGAAATTCTCTAAATATCTCATTCAAATGTCTTTTCCTTTCTTTCCTTAAAAGACAAATGAAAGCTTTAACATAGGACACTTACTCTTTGAAAGGGAAATCTGAGAGTCATGTCTTGTAGAAAAAATCTTCAGATAAAAATGAGGAAGAAAGGTATTGCATCTAAATACCATTTCTTTCTTTCTTCCTCCCTCTCTCCCTCCCTCTTTCTTTCCTTCTTCATTGTAAGAGTCTAAAATAATAACTGGAATACTATGAAGTTACAGAATCTCATCCCTTACCTCAAATTGTAGGTAAGGGAAAATTGGAAATGTAAGGGAAAATTGGAAATCTAAGTATAGTTCAAATTTTTAAAACATGTACACATCACCTTGTTTTTGTTTTTCAAATGACTATTAAAAGCAGAAAATAAAAACAATAAATCAGCCTTATCTCTGCCTGCCAACAAAACTGTAATGTAAGTTGCATGAGTCTAAAATTTATTTTCTCTTTTTTGTTTTATAGAACCTTAAGAAATGTGCCCAACTTTAAAAAAGAAAGGAAGAAAGGAAGGAAGAGGAAGGAAGGAAGGAAGGAAGGAAGGAAGGAAGGAAGGAAGGAAGGAAGGAAGGGAGAAAGAAAGAAAGGGAGAAAGAAAGAAAGGGAGAAAGAAAGACTTCCCAGCTTGGCAGCTGGGGGTAACCAATAGATATCAATAGAAGTTGTAAGGGGGTTTCTGGGAAAGCCCTTTGGCCCTCTCCTTCCTTCCCCTCGAAACGAAATGCAGTTCTGATGGCTGGCATTACAAGCCCGCCTGGGACTACTGAGGAGGACCTGAGTACAGAAGTCCTGTGCCAAGATGTCTAGAGAAGAAGGATGAGCCTGAGTCCCTAAGAATGGTGAGACTGCCATTCTAGCCTTTGACTACCTGCCTCCCATCTTCTTTTACTCAAGAGAAAATTAAATTCTAATTTGTTTAAACCTTGTTATTTGAGTAATCTGTTATACAATCAAACCTAGGCTCAACTGATATAGCCACATTGTAGGTATTTGACCTTTAGCAATTCATTTAACTACTCTGTATCTTAGCTTACTCATCTGTAATAATGAACACAATTAACAGAGAGTTGTTAAAGGATTAAATGAATTAATATGTGTGAAGAGTTTAGAATTGTAACCAGCACACTGAGGGCTCAATGAATCCTGACTGTTATTATTATTCACTTGCACCATCTATAATATAATACCTGGATTATAACTGTGAAAGAAAAGGGTGTATGAAGGGGAGAAATCACCTCATTCCTTTCTTGCCACATTTTTCAGACACAGAGACCTGGGCAAAGAGCTTAACAGAACACTGACAATACTTTTCCATTAAAAGCACTTTACAGATTACCAAGCATTGTCAGATAACTGAGTTCCTCTAATCCTCACCAGAGTTCTAAAACAAGGGTGAATGTTGAATCTTATTTGTGTTGGCAGGTCATTAGCTGGCTGGCTGAGTGGCCAGAGTCCAAGTTCACTGTGCCAGTAAGGGCCAGTTGGCTTGGTTCCATCTCATGGCCCCAGACAGTGCAGCATACTTAGCCTTGGTTAGCTGCCCTCTGAACAGGATTCCAAGTTTAAACTGTGTGGGAGAAGACATGAAGAACGGCCCTGGGAAACTCTAAGTGTCTGCCTTCTCCACTTGCCAGCAGGTGCATGTGAATGGTAACCAAGGCATTGTTTTTTAAAGACAGGGATTTCCTGATCTTTTCCAGAACATTTTTTTCAAATAGCTTATTTAGAAGGCTTCTGAGCCTTAGGATTGTAACTTTAGGATACTTCCCAGATTAGGACCATTTCAATCTTAATATAATAATGATGATAATAGCTAATAAGTATCAAATACCCACTATTGATTAGGCACTTCTGTAAATGCTTACTCACACTGTCCCATCAGAGCCCCACAAAACTCTGAGGCAAGTACTGTTCTGTCCACCCTTCAGAGACGATCACCCTGAGGCACAGACAGTGGAGCAACTTGCCCGAAGTCTCTGGGACAGACAGAGGCAGAGCTGGGAGGGAGGCAAGCTCTGTTACTGCCTGATACCTGACACATTCACAAACTCTCCACTTTCTGCCTTTACTCCACTGGATAGAGTGTGGGTGTATTTTTTTGATCAGGTGCTTTTGACTGTGGCCATATTTTTATCCCTTGTCATTCCACATTCCAGTCTTTCATTGTGCATGAAGGATTAAAAAATCCCTGACCGTGTCTTTTCACAGGTCAGCCACCAGGATTGCTCTGTTTTCTAAGCCCAGCCTGCTGCCTTTGGTGGGTACCCCCTTTCAGCTGGCTCTTTGTCAAGTCTGTGGCTCTAAGGAACTCCTCCTAGGAAATGTTCTCTGAATAGTCCATTCCTACTAGTGATATCCAGTCAGGTAAGAATGGCTTCCTGTAATACATACCAGAATAAGGTATGTATTTAGGATCAAGCCCCATTTCCTTGATCCTAAAAGGCTCTAACAATATGATAACAGCTTTTGGGGGTAAAGGAGATAGGGAGGAACTGACACAGGATTTTTCAACGTAAAAAGGTATAAAAATGCACTTTACTTCTGTCCTCCTCCCCCAAACCCATAATCCCAGTGTAATAATGAGAAAAATAATTGAGAGACATTGGAAAACATACCTGGCCAGTACTCCTCAAAGCTGTTAGAGTCGTCAGCAAGGGAAGCCAAGAACTGTCACAGCCAGGAGACATGATGACTGAATGTAATGTGGTGTTCTGGATGGGATCCTGGAACAGAAAAGGACAACACGTAAAACCTAAGGAAACCTGCATATAGTTAATAATGCATTGATATTAGTTAGCTGTAGCAAATGTATCAGATGAATAGAAGATGTTAATAATGGGGAAACTGGGTGCTGAGTATTTGGGAACTCTCTGTCTTATCTTTGCAATTATGCTGTAAATCTAAAACCTGTAAAATAAAAAATGTATGAAAACAAAACAAAACGGGCCAAGGTAGTAAAGGGCTACCATATATGTGAGATTCTACTAGGCTCTCCGACCTACTGCTGCCTCAGCGACAGGAACTCGGAACCGAACCGCCTCTCCTCTCCTCTGAAGAGCTTCGGGCGCTTTGCAGACAGGAACACGTCCGTTGTTCCTGTTTCTGCCCATCCAGGCGGCACATTTTATGGTTCCTGCGGTACACCGGAATGAGATCTGGCAGAGGGAATGGCTCGTTAAAGGTCACTGGAACCGGACTTAGCTGGGTGGGGAGCCCTGTCTGTTTGCCTTTCCCAGCACTGAGGCGGGATAGGAAGAAGCGAGGAAAGTTCTTTGGCAAGTGGAATAAGGAAACTGAAACAGATAGGTAAATGGCCAAGCAATTTATAGCTGGATAATAAATTGCAGAGTCTTATGCTCCCTAACAAAGGACATGTAGGAGCAAATGGTTTACACATTCCATACCCTGTGGGGACAGACTGCCCTCGGTCCTGGTCCCTTTTGGGTGACATGATTTGAAGGTGAAACTGTCCAGAGAATGACTCTATATACTCATTTTGACCAAGCAGCATATTAAAGGACACACCTAGAAAGCTGATAAACATTCTATTGAGATTCTCTCCAGACCTCCCATAAAATTCCCACTTTTAGAAAACATAAAAACCCTGAAGACAAAGAACCCAGGGCACACTCTCTCTTGAGCACACTCACATCTTTCCCCCATTCCTTCTAAGTCATGTGCCTTTGCTCTCTCGCTCCTTTGCTCTAAGGGTGCCAGTAAGACTTGCAACAAGGGGAGCAGAGGCGGCAGCAGCTCTTCCCAGGCTAACCCTCTGAACCCGTCTCCAAGGGCCCTGCTTTTGCTTGTATAACTTGTTTCCTGAGTTCACGCAGTCCAGCTGGCTCACTTTGCTGCCTCTGTGACTTTCTTTGCAAAGGGCCAAGGCAGCTCCACCTAGGTTCACTTCTGTTACTTTGATCTTGCGTCTTCTGTCTTAAGCTCGCTCTTTGTTTCACCCTCCCTGGCATACTCTCAGAATCACCTGGATTCGTGTCATGAAATCTTTCCTGCACAAAGTCAGGGACCCACATGTTCCAGACTGTGCTGGAAATCTGTCTCGGTCCCCATCCCTTTGCAGTGACAGTTCTATTGTAGGCTGGACAGGAAAACTGGCTGAGATGAAGTTAATTCAGTGAATGTTAACAAACATCCAGTATGTGTTGTAAGCACTGGGAATTTAAAACTGAATAAGGTTTAGTTCCCTGCTCAAGGGT
This sequence comes from Tonatia bakeri, assembly GCA_004024845.1. Taxonomy (NCBI): domain Eukaryota; kingdom Metazoa; phylum Chordata; class Mammalia; order Chiroptera; family Phyllostomidae; genus Tonatia; species Tonatia bakeri. The sequence continues at coordinate 34,908 of PVIA01011152.1, forward strand.
CACTTGTTGTCATTGAGGAGAGACACATATATCAATAGGTAATTTTGATAAAAGCAGCTGAGTGCCATGGCAGATGTGTAAAGATTACTGAGGAACCTGGGAGGAAAGGCACCTCCAGACGGGAGGTGGCTATTCAGCCATTGAATAAAAATCTCAGCCTGAAGTGCAGGTGAATTCTGGTTAGAGAAATGTGTGTTTCTGGGTTCTGTAGAAGTCCTGCTGAACCTGAATTCTTACAGTCCCAAGGCCTCTTCTGCAGGATTCGCTTGATGGTGCTAGTGGGGCCACACTGGAGCCCATGTTCTGGCAGGGTACGACTGTTACATGGCCCAGTTCTGTGAGAATATGAAAAGGCTTTGATCACAAAATCACAGTCCAAGTAACTTGGCTTCTTCCCCTACCTTCGCAGTGTGAATGGAGAAAGGAGATCCGTACAGCACCTTCTGGACTGTAACATATGTTGGTGCTCCTAGGACAGTGTGACGGGCCCAAACTTCCTGTTTATGTTTTTAGTGACTGATTAGCTTGTCAGGATAATGGAGATTAATGCTATTATCTTATGTCCTTTGATAGTAAGGCCTAGGCATTCTTCTTTGGGCTTTGAACCAGATCTGGGAGACACTCCCTGGGCTCCTTTCATCCCTCTGAGTGAGTTAAGAATCCACATTAATTCTTTAGGACACTAAGCCCCAGTTTTGAGGCACTGAACACAACCCATTTTGCAAATGTGATATTTTCTTTCTTTTGAGTAGAGAGTCTCTGCATTGGAAAAGCTATTTCCTAAACCATGGGTTCCAAATAAGTTGTCTGTGCTGCCTAAGTTTTATTCTCTACATTTTGAAATTACCTGCTCTCTTTTCCTGTTTTCTGAGGGATGGCCAGCAGTCAACTGATGGGTCCTCTTCTTTCTCTGCTCAGAGTTATCACGGTCACCACCACCTCCCCTTCTCATGGCCTAGTTCCTCTTCTGAGAGACAGATGCCCACATCAGATCCTACAAGAGTTGCCATCCTTCCCATCACACCCGCTTTCCTAAACTCAAGAAAGAAGCACTGTCTGCTTGGCTTTTTTAGCATTGGATGTGGTCTCACAGGCTACAGATGTTTGGTAGACTACACCAATAATTGTTCAGCTATGAGGAAAAATTGGTCTTTCATAACATCTCTTGTATGAGTGTCCCTAACACAGGGAAGTGGCCCTAGCACCGGCATGAGGACCGAAAAGTGATGCATGGAGAAGGCCAGCTGAAGATGTGTGTGGAGGTAAGTTTGCGATGCTTAGGGAAGAAAAAGAACACAACATAAGAATCTGATTTCTAAAGTGAATGCAAACCAGCTAGAAATAACAATTTTTTTAGTATCTTTAGGCAAAAGACAGTGAGTGATCAATATTTAATCTTACATTTTTGAAAATAAGCACTGGGACAGTGATTTAGTAAACAGCAGTCATATCAGGATATAATTTATTTTGATAAATTCATCTATAATTTATCTTGATATGATTTAATTTCACTTTGAAATAACTTTATTACAGTTAAAATATATTAAATTCTAAATATCATAATTTTATATCTGGCCTGAGGCATAAGAAATGAGTTTACATATAATCTTGTATTTTATAAAACTGGCCACAAATCAGAGAAATACAAACAATTATTTTGAAATGATTTATAAATATGTTTACACTATTGTCTTTAGAGGAGAGATTTCTGGCACAAAAGTCAGCAAGATTCCCTGCCATCTGCTGGAAATTCAAACACGAGTACACCAAAGTTGCTGACATCAGGAGCTCACAGCTGCTTGAGGAAATAGAGAGTAAACAGATCATTGCTGCTCAGTGTGATAATTATTATACCAGAAGCACATCATCAGAAATAGGGAGTCACAGGGTGGAAGATGGGCCACTCACTGTCTTGCTCTGCCTAATCAGCTAGGCAGGTGAGGCTTGACTTTTTTTTTTAATTTTCTCAATTATAGTTTATAATCAATATTATTTTGTATTAGTGTTAGGTGTATAGCATAGTGGTTAGACAGTCATATACTTTAGAGTGTTCGCTCCAATATTTCCAGTACGCAACAGGCAAGATACATGAATATTACAATATTATTGACTATATTTCCCATGCTGTATATTACATCCCTATGACTATTTTGTAACCACCAATTTGTACTTCTCAATCCCTTCACCTTTTTCACCCAGCCCCCGGCAGCCCTCCCCTCTGGCTACCATCAGTCTGTTCTCTGTATCTATGAATCTGTTTCTGTTTTGTTTGTTAATATTGCTCTTTAGATTCTACATATAAGTGAAATCATATGGTATTTGCCTTTCTCTGACTTATTTCACAGCGCAATACTCACTAGGTCCATCTATACTGTTGCAAATGGTAATATTCATTCCTTTTTATGGCCAAGTAACATTCCATTGTATATATGCACCACCACTTTTTTATCCACTTGCCTACTGATAGGCACTTGGGTTGCTTCCATATCTTGGCTTTTGTAAATAATGCTGCAATGAACACAGGGATACATGTAGACTTTCAGATTAGTGTTTTGGGTTTCTTCAGATATATAGTGAGACATGGAATCACTGAGTCATAAGGCAGTTCTATTTTTAATTGTTTGAGGTATCTCCACACTCTTTTTCACAGTGGCTACACTGAACTACATTTCCACCAACAGTGCAAAAGGGTTCCCCTTTCTCCACGTCCTTGCCAGCACTTGTTTGTTGATTTATTGATAGCCATTCTGACAAGTGTGAGGTGACATATCTCATTGTGATTTTAATTTGCATCTCTCTGATGATTAGTGATGTTGAGCATCTTTTCGTGTCTATTAGCCATCTGTATGTCCTCTTTGGAGAAGTATCTATTTAGATCCTATGCCCATTTTTAATTGGATTACTTGTTTATTTGGTGTTGAATTGTGTGAGTTCTTTATAAATTTTGGATGCTAACCCCTTATCATATGTATATATCACTGGTGAATATGTTCTCCCATTCAGTGGTTTGTCTTTTTGTTTTGTTCGTGGTTTCCTTTGCTGTGCGAAATCTTTTTAGTTTGATGTAGTCCTATCTATCTATCTATTTATTTATTTATTTAGTTAGTTAGTTAGTTAGTTTCCCTTGCCCTAAGAGATATGTCAGAAAAAATATTACTGAGAAAAAAGTCCAGAATTTTAGTGCCTATGTTTTCTTTTAGGATTTTTATGGTATTGAGTCTCACATTTAAGTCTTTAATCCATTGTGAGTTTATTCTTATATAAAGTGAAGAAGGTGCTCTAGTTTCATGTTTTTTGTACATATCTGCCCAATTTTTCCAGTACCATTTATTACATAGACCGTCTTTATTGCATTGTTTGTTCTTGCCTCCTTTGTCAAATATCAATTGATGATATAGGTGTGGGTTTACTTCTGGGCTCTCTATTCTGTTCCATTGATCCGTATGTCTGTTTTTTATGCCAGTACCATGCTGTTCTGATTATTATGGCCTTGTAGTATAGTTTGGTACCAGGTAGCACAATTCCTTCAACTTAGTTCTTCTTTCTCAAGATTTCTGTGGCCATTTGGGGTCTTTTGTCATTCCATATGCATTTTTGGATTCTTTGTTCTAGTTCTGTGAAATACACCTTGATATTTTTGATAGGAATTGCAATGAATCTATAGATTGCTGTCAGTTGTATGGATATTTTAACAATTTATATTCTTCCTATCCATGAGGGTAGTATATGCTTCCATTTATTTGCATCTTCTTCAATTTCTTTCTTCAGTGTCTTATAATTTTCTGAATACAGGTCTTTTACATCTTTGGTTAAATGTATTCCTAGGCAGTTTTTTTGATGCAATTGTAAATGGGATATTTTTCTTAGTTTTCTTTTCTGATCATTTGTTATTGGTGTATAAAAGTGCAACTGATTTCTAGATATTTATTTTGTATCCTGCTACTTTACTGAATTTATTTATTGGTTCCAGTGTTTTTTTGGGGGAATCTATATACAGTATAATGTCATCTGTAAAAAAAATGAGTTTTATTTCCCCCTTTCCAATTCGAATGCCTTTTCTTTCTTTTCTTGTCTGATTGCTGTGGCTAGCATTTCCAGTACTAGGTTGAATAAGAGTGGCAGAAGTGAACATCCCTGTTTTCTTCCTGATCTTAAGGGAAGTGCTTTAAGATTTTTATCATTAAGTATGATCCTAGCTGTGGGTTTGTCATATATGGCCTTTATTATGATGAGATGCGTTCCCTCCATTCCTGCTTTGCTGAGACTTTTTATCATAAATGGGTGCTGGATTTTGTTAAAAGTTTTTTCTGCATCTATTGATAGGATCATATGATTTTTATATTTCATTTTGTTTATGTGGTATATCATGTTAATTGATTGCAGGTATTGTATTAACCTTGCATCCTTGGAATAAACCTCATTTGATCATGGTTTATGACCTTTCTAATGTATTGCTGGATTTGGTTCGCTAACATTTTGTTGAGTATTTTTGCATCTATGTTCATCGGGGATATTGACCTATAATTTTCTATCTTTGTAGTGTCTTTACCTGGTTTTGGAATTAGGGTAATGCTGGCCTCATAAAATGAGCTTGGTAGTCTCCACTCCTATTGGCTTTTTTTTGGAATACTTTGAGAATATGTGTTAGTTCTTTTTGAATGTTTGGTAAAATTCACATGTGAAGCCTTCCAGTCCAGGACTTTATTCATTGGAAGGTTTTTTATTACTGCTTCAATTTCATTAGTTGTGATTGGTCTGTTTATATTTTCTATTTCTTTGTTTCAGTTTTGAGAGATTGTATGTTTCTAGGAATTTAAACATTTCTTCCAGATTGTCCAATTTATTGGCACACAGCATAATATTTTCTTATAATCCTTTGTATTTCTGTGATGTCAGTTGTTACTTCTCTTTCATTATGGATTTTTTTTAAAGATTTTATTTACTTAATTTTAGAGAGGGAAGAGAGGGAGAGAGAGGGAGAGAAACATCAATGTGCAGTTGCTGGGGGCCGTGGCCTGTAACCCAGGCATGTGCCCTGACTGGGAATTGAACCTGTGATGCTTTGGTTCACAGCCCGTGCTCAATCCACTGAGCTACGCCAGCCAGGGCCTTCACTATGGATTTTGAGTCTTATTTTTTTCTTGATGAATCTGGTTAAAGGTTTTATCAATCTTGTTTATCTTTTCAAAGAAACAGCTCTTGGCTTCATTGATCATTTGTATTTTTTTTCAAGCTCTGTTTTGTTTATTTCTGTTGGTTTTATTATTTCCTTTCTTCTACCCACTTTAAGCTTTGTTTGTTGTTCTTTTTCTAGTTCCTTTAAGTGGAGGGTTAGGTTATTTGAGATTTTTCATGTTTCTTTAAGTAGGCCTTTAATGTAAATGCTTGACTTTTAAATTGACAGCTGAAGGACAAGTAAGAGTTCGGAAGGGTAAGTAAATGTCATTCTAGGCTGAGAGTCAGCCAGTGTAAAGGAAAGACTAGAGAGAGTGTTCAGGTATTAAAGATACTTCACTGTGGTTAGGTTGGAAGAGAGGAATGACCTAAGATGAGGCTGGAAAGGTAGGTAGGGCTTTGCTTTCCAAAGGCTGTATATTCATGTTAAGGAGGTAGATATTATCTGTAGAACAACACTTCTCAAACTTAAATGTTCACAAGACTCACTTGTGGGGCTTATATTGGTTGATGGGTCTGAGTGTCAGGTTTTCTAAAAAGTTCCAAATGCTGCTGCTGCTGCTGCTGCTGCTGCTGCTGCTGCTACAGCAATAAAGTGGTCTGCTGGCCTCACTTAGGTAGCAAATGATTACAAATTCCAGTTCCTGGAACGGATTCCCTGTGTGCTAATATGTACCTTCAGCCCTTTGAGAGGAAGGGTGTTGGGTAGGACCTGGGCCAACAGAGCTTCCAGGATGATGTATGTTCTCTTCATATGCTGCCTTCTGGGTTTACACCCTGCCTCCTACGAGTGCCCTACAAATAATATTTTTATGTGTTCTATGATGTGAAGAGGGTAGAGAAGCAAAGCCATGCAACCAGGTCTGTGCTTTCTTGCTTTCTACTAAGAAGAGGCAATGTTGCAGCAAATAGTCCTAGTTACCCAAAGCAACTGATGTTGATCGTTGCCATGGTCCCAAGCCTTCTCTCCTTAAGTGTTAAGTGTTTGGAGATGAAAATCCCAGCTCCAATCCAACTCTGCAGTGGGACTTAGTTCCTCTCAGCCAGTGGCAGTGTCTGCAGCAGCCAGATGCTACCAGGTTCAAAGGTAAAAGATTCCCTTATGAAGTAGCAATAAGGAGTGGTGGACTTAAAAAATAAGAATCTTGTTCTATGACCTTCCAGTTATTGTTAATTATTTTTATGGGTTTATAAGTTATTTATTAAGTCATTCCTCAATCCTTTCTCAAATATAATCATTTAAATGCAAATTGGCCATTTTCCCTAATAACTGGTAGTAGATACCTGGAATACAAAAATGGCAGGTTATGTCAAATAAATGGAAATTTAAATTTCTTCTGAAATCAATTGGTCTCCAGGTCACCATTATATGTAAGTGTGTGAGTTTAAACACGTTCATACAAATGTGGCTGTATTCACCGGTCCATTTCTAGAAAACAAACTGCCCATACTTGTTTTCTCTGCAGAGAACGGGGAATGAGGCGTTGGGTGTGGGAAGGAGACGTTGTCGGCAGTACCTCTTTTGCCCTGTTTAAAGTTTTTCTGATATAATCGTTTACCTTTTTTAGAAAAAATAGAAAAGACAGGAGTTGAAGCACTGGTTTGGGCAGTAACCACCACTTCCCTCCTGTGGCATATAGTCTTTAAACTCTTCTTATGCTGTGTGCTGAAGGGGAAAGAATGAACGTCATTAGCTCTCCCGTGTTTAAAGCCAGGCTGCTAAGGTACCCAGAGTCTGTTAGTAAGGAAATGAATCTTTGAAATAAAAAATTCCCTGTAAGTCAGAATTTTTTTCAGTTGTGTCCTTGGAAGCCAATTTCTGCCCTTTTTACAGACAACAGTGAAACATAATTGAAATGAGATGTAACATAACAAAATAAAAAGGAACTGGAGGGAAAGGCATTTCTTTTGAACAGTCCAGCATCTTCACTGATGCCTCTCCCATCAACCTTTCTCTCCCTCCCAATATTCTATCATAAGACTTTGGGGGAAAGCCCGTTCCAGATATATGCTTTACTGCATATTAAAAATTTAATGGATATCTTCTAGTATATTATTATATATTTATAAGCACAGAAGTGTTATTGTGCCTCCCATAAATACCAAGTATTCAATGTTCTACAGTTATAACCCAGTTTGCAATCTCCTATGATTTAAGTAAAATCTCATTTTAATAAAGTGGAGTAAGCTCTACAAACTCATTTAGACACTAAAATAATGTCAGTGTATGGCTGTTACAGAAATAAAACCTGAAGTAATTTGGTTTGGAGCTCTACGTTCTGTAATGTTACTTTTCCTCCTGATAGGCAGTAAAATGTTTGAAAAAAACTTAAACACAGAGCTTCCTGAAACTCATTTGTCTACTCACATATTAATAGGACTTACATGTAGTAATTGTTCCTACATTTTTAGGTTTCATTTATGAAGGATATAGAGATAAAATACAACGTTTTCAACATAATAACATGGAGCCAAACCCCACTTCTTAAATATTTTCAATAAAAACGTCTCCCTTCTCCAGAGTTGGACATAGCCTAGTCCAGCAAGGCCTGACATAGAAACTGGAGAGCTACTGGGACCCCTTTTTTTTTCCTTCCTCAAATGCTCAGGCCTCTGATTACTGATGAGCCTCTCAGGAAAAAAATATTTTTGCTAGCAACTTAACTGCCTCCTAAAGATGTTGCTTGTAACTACTGTTTAGGAGACATGTATCAGCCAGCCTGAAGGCACCTGAAGATCATGCACTGTCCATGTAAGAAGGGACTTTTTGAGTTATTTAATAAAGGATCCCTAAACCTGGCTTCTCATCAGAAATTCTTATGGAGCTTAAAACAACAAAAAGATTCCTGTCTCTACTCTAGCCTTCTGAATAATAAGCTTTGGAAGTAAGAAATATTTGTACATAACACAAACCATTATCACAACAAAATGAAAAATAATTTTTATATCAATTAATATCTAGTCCATAATCGAATTTCTCTAATCCTCTCAAAGGTATCTTTTTGTTCACATTAGGCCCCCAACAAAGCCCAATGTGTTGTTCTTACATTTCTTTTATTTTAAGCGTCTCCCTCCCCCTCCACTTTTTATGCCACTGACCAGCTTTGGCTTTGGGGAGTCCTGCCCTCTGATATGGCTGATTGCTTCCTTGTGGTGCCACTTCACTTGTTCCCATTTCACTTGTTACAAGTGAGATCTAGCAGACTGATTTGTCAAGTATACCTTACACGGTGTTGTATCGAGAAGTTGGTAACGTCTATTTCCCTTTTAGAGATGGTAGGATTGGTTAGTTGGTTCAGGTGAGCCTTCCATTTGAAAGCTTTCCATCAACTTTTCTCCTAATAATTTCTCTATATACTGATGATTGCTGCCTAAAATCAGCCCTTGTTAACTAATTCTTTTCTACCCTCAACATTCTTTCCACATTTACAAACTGAACTTTTTTTTTGAAAAAGTCCCTTTATCAACTAGCATGATCTAGTTTGACAATGCAGTTTGTTCAGAAGAGGCAATATAAGTGCTTATGTATTAGAAATGGGTTAATGCTCTAAAATAACTTTTCCTGTTTAACACCTTTGTCCACACTGCATGCCATCTGAAAGTGGGTCCAGCTGCACTGCCAGTCCAGAGCCCTCTTGCTCCACTCCTGCTATCCGACTGGGCCTCATCCCCTCCAGCCACAGGGACTCACCGAGCTAGCCCGTGCAGCCTCATGCAGCTCCGATGCTGCAGAGTTGTTTCCAAGGGCGATTCATTTATTAATTCTATTATTCAACAAATGTTACTTGTTGAGAATTCTGAGCAGTGCAGCCACTACTAGTGGAGCCAGGCTAAGGATGGGTATATGTTAAGATCAACCTCCAATTTTCACCTGCTCTCTCTAAAGTAAATGCATAGCAGGGCCCATCCCTCATGCCCCAGGTATGGTACCTGGTACCAAAGATCCTGGCGTTCTCCCCAGAACCCACTCCCAAAGCCTGCATGGGTGTTGGGGACCACCCTACCTGGTCTCAGGAAGCTGTAAGCCCCCGTGACTTAGACTGAGTGAAAGACCTCTGGACCAGAAGTCACTAAGGAGACAAAACTTATTTCCCCGGCATGAACGCTGCCTGTTCTGTGCCTGGCCTCCAAAGCTTGATCAGTTAGCCAATGACAGGTACGATTTCCCACAGAAAGAATCGCCTAAGACAGGCATGATCACGTGGAGGCCTCAGGGAAGAGACTCACGGGGGCTGTGGAAATGAAGGGGTGACCAACATCAACCCCTGCCCCCTCAGCTTTGTCAAAGCCTGAGTCTTTGTTCTTAGATGTGAGAAATCCAAGTCTCCTGGCTGCCTCTGTCTCCTGCCCAACTCAGGCCTACAGAAATAGCTTAAGAGGTATAGCCCAGACCAGAGACGGCAGACCCCTGGGGTAATAAGGCCTGGGACATAGAATATGCAAGATCCTGTGAGATGTTGGCTGGAGGATGTTATTAACTTGGAATTTGAAGGCACAGACAGGAAACCAAAAGTAGCCCTTTGAGCCATGTAGTCTTTTCATATGTTAAAACTCCAATCTCTGCCCAGAATCACAGCAGTTCTGTCAGCATCTTTGTAAGTCACTTATTCCCTTTGATCCTTTCTGCCAGACTGTGAATCCACAAACTGAGTCTGCTTTCTTAATAAAACTCTGGGAATGGAGACGAGGCACTCCCCATTAGAGAGAGTGGCCATCCTGTTCCTACTTCCTCACAGGACCTCGTTGTCTCGGTGTACGTTTTTCTCGTGTTTCAACGAGCCATCCGCAACATTCTACGATCACTGCAGGCCGGTGAGCACGCGTCACACGGGGTCCTCCCTGGCTCCCTTCTGGACTGTGCTGCCAGGGTGTGCACCTTTAGGCCCACGGTATGAGGATGTAACAGCTGTTTGGATGAGTTAGAAGTGATATGGAACTTGTTACAAGTGTAAGGGAGCTCCTTAAGGTGTATAAGGGTGCCTAGGGTGGGAAAGAGAGGACTGGCCTTGGGCTCGGAACCCTGAGGCCAAGATTTCTAAATTTGAACCTGGCCTTTAAAAATCAGGTTCCTTTGAGGTGCTTGAAAGAGTGGTGTTGGTGGGATAGGAGGCTGGGTATGTGCTATGAGCAAGGATTGCCTGACTCAGACTGAGTGGAATATACAGAAAGCCTGCAATCAGAGGGAGGGGTGCAGGTGGCTGAACAGAGATCCTGTGGGGATGAAAGAACCAACCTCTTCCCTTGTTCCAAGGAGAGAAAGTGGCTTTTATTCCACGGCTGCCCCCAGTGATTGCAGTGCGCCAGCGCCAGCAAGCCAGGGAGAAATCTCTTCCCTTTGCCCACTTTGCTCCAGCCCAGCAGCAGTCACTGCCAAGTCACGGCCTGGGAAGGAACATGAGGTTGCCTATGGGTTTGTCACAATTACTTAGTATGACCTGCTATATTTGACAACCTATGATGATAGAACATAATTTTTCTACTTTGATTTGTAACTCAAATATGCAGACACGTGGTATGTGAAGTGGCCCTCTGAACTGCTTCTCCAGGCATTGCTTAGGAGCTGCTGCAGTCCTGGGAGAGTTTTGGCTTTTGTCTACATCCAGGGGGGCTTGGTAGCACTGAAGTGGAGGGGAGGTTCCTAGACACATGAAATGCAGACAGTGCTTCAGGCATAAATGTCTAGGAGTTTCTGTGTATGCCAAAGGTGTGTGTGTGTGTGTGTGTGTGTGTGTAGGGGGCTGAAGGGTGTAGATATGGAGTTGCTAAGATCAGGTGGGCTGGTGGAGGCCTGGCATCAGGGCAAAGGGGCCGTAGTGCTGGGACTGTGCAATCAGAAGCAGATGGCAGGCAACCCACCTCAAAGGGCAACAACAGATCAGAGGCAGACACCTTCACACCTCGTAGGCACCAGTCCAGGAAACAGTAAACTGAGTAGCAACCTGCAACAGAAGCCTCCACCAATACCCAGACAGCGAGGAGCAGGAGATAAAGGCCAAACAAAACACTGACATTGGAAGAGATTGAAATTATTAGTTGACCAATGTGAATGGCCCCACTCCCAGGTTCTCTTACCCACTGATAGCCAAATATACAGGCGAATGATGATTGGGCCCATTTGAGAAAATAAATGTGATCTTTTCTTTGCATATCTGAGTACTCATCACATTTTTAACTGTACTAAAATGGACTAATATCTTCCTTAGCTATTTGGGGTACGAGTAAAGATCATATTGTTGAATCATACTGAGCTTTTTGTAACTAACTCCCCCGCCCTTTAAATTTATGAGGTTTTCCCCCTTGTTTCTCCTGCCTAAGCTGCTCTTTCAAAATCAGTGACTGGTCCTCAAATTTGAGTGTACATCAGAGCCAGTTGGAGGGCTTGTTAAAATACAGATAGCCAGTCTCACCTCAGAGTTTCTGGTTTGGTAGGTCTAAAGTAAGACCCGAGAATTTGTATTTCTTAAAGTTCCCAGGTGATGCCACTGCTCCTCTCTACAGACTACACTTTGGAAACTCTTGTTTAAGTCCTA
>PVIA01011153.1:0-46600 GCA_004024845.1 Tonatia bakeri
GCCTGTGCAAGTGTCTGGACTCTCTCACTGCTGGGGTGCAAAGGTAATCCGTCTGCATCACTGGTGACGACAGCATCCCTGTGGCATGGCAGGTAAGGTTATGCAGTGGGGCCAAGATAGCATTACCTCACAGTGCAGGAGGAAGTGCTTACTGGACACCAGCTGTCCGAGCTCCCCCCCCCCCCCCCGCCCCGGGCTCTGCGCTTAGCGGCCTGACACCCAGACAGCCGCCCACTGCTGTCCCCACTTCATGTGTGCTCCCTACACAGTGAGCGGGCCTGGCTGGAGCTGTCTGATTAAGTGAAAGTGTGCCGGCACGAAATCAGGTGCTGGACCGGCTGACATGTTGAAACCTGGTCAGCTGAGGAAGAGGAGAAGGTCAAGTCTGGCTATCGGTCCCCAGGGGCCAAGGAAGCTGGTGCAGAGAAGGGCTGGCTGCCTCCGCCCACTCGGGTCAGGCAGCTGGAGAGGAAGCTGGTACTGGAGAGGGAGCTGGCATGTCCGCTGATGGGACAGTTTATAGGCCTGTCTTTGAACTCTGTGACCCCCAAGGCTTCTTTCTCTTCCTTCATTTCACAACTTAACACTCGAGCGTTTCTGACTTCCTCCTCATGGTCTTGCTGCTCCTTTAAAGCCTCACCTGGATGCAGACAGGATCCCGGCACTGGGAGGGTGCCTCCCGTCGTTTGTCTCGGCTTGGGCGTGTGATTGCCCGCCACGCCCTAATTCCAGATGGCCTTGCACAGATCTGTTAAACAGACAGTGCTCCTCCCACCCGTTTCAGAATTTACAAACCAAAGGTGTTGCTCATTTCACTGCTACATCTTATTTGCAACTAAAAAAACGATGCTTACTACCTGTGAATACTGAGGAGAACAAGAATGTAATTACTGCCAGTTCATCAAGTTGGCGGCTCTCAACGACGGGCTGGGGCAGAAGAACCAGGAACCAGTACACGCTGGACTCCCCAAGGTGGCCTGTAGCGTCCAGCACAGTCACGCGACCGACCCTGACCGCTGCAGGGGGCTGGGGAGAGGGTGGAACTGGGGACTGACTTGGCGTGAAGCAGAAAGAGTCCACCGCAAGGAGGATGATTAACCATGTGTCAGCTCTGGCAACAACCTGCTTCTGAAAACATCATTCGGTGCAAAATAGAAAGTAAAACTGGAGACTTTGGTATTTCATTGTAAACTGGGTAGACATGATTTGCAGAAATCTTCCTTCTGAATGTGGCTAGATGCCCAAAGAACCTATGCATATTTTAGAGAAAAAAAATATTTCAGTTGCACTTAGAAAAAAATAGTCAACTCTGGTTTAATAGACATGAAGATATGAAGTAAACAACTTCCTAAATATGTAAATAAGCCGACAGCAACAGAGGTAATATTCAAACTGTTTTTACAGTTGGTAGGGCAGGAAGGCGCTTGGGGCCGAGGGTCAGGGGTCTGGAGGGTGAGGGAAGGGCTGGGCAGGGTGGCTAAGCATGGTCACTGCTCTGAGTGATGTGGGAATGCTTCAGAATTTAAACACTAATAAAGCCGTGCTGGTGTGTCCTGGCTGAATATCAGTGCTTCGAGAGTAATCACTTTTCTTCTTAAATCCATATACAGAATAACGTGATTCTGATCAGATACCATTGCTACGTAAGCACCTTTGATATTAAAACAAGAGGTGCTCACTTGTGGACCTGCTGGAGACTCAGCAGACCACAGATGCTCGGGCCCGGCGCCCGGCCAGCAGGTTTTCTGTGGAGTGAGGCGCATCTGGCATTCCGGGCCACTTCTCAGGAACCACGGAATCACATTGCAGAACCGTTCCCACAGTGACAGCCACCGAGGCCCCTCCCCCGCTCTGTCTCCCTGGGTCAGAAGGCAAGGATTTCCAGAGGCTACTATTTATTCAGATCAGTATTCTGGGCCGAGAGCAGCTTACACAGCTTGCCCTTCCTGGGGCCCCAAGTATGCCTCTGTGTTTTTTTCTTTCTTTTTTTCAAACAAGTAATTATTGAAAGTAGACCTCTTGTAAAGCATTTTTAAAATAAGAGCAGACAGGAAGGCAGAGCCCTGGCTTCTACGGTCCAGGGATTTCCATGTTCTCCTGGGCATGGGTTTCTCCACCAGGAGCTCTGGATGTGATTTTTCAGTGCTCAACTTTTTATTAAGTTGCAATATGTTTCAAAAAAAAAAAGATTTGGTTTAATCCTTTGGAAATTATAAAAATGTAACATTTTCAGTCAAATGTATTGTCCAAGGGAAACAAAAATCCATAAATAATTTTTTTTATTTCTATGAGTGCAAAATTGAACACTGACAATTTTAGAATACATTTCTTATTGCCATGATGTGACCACACATATGTACACAGGGTTATCTTAGGCACATAAATTAAATTAGTACAAAGTCAACTTGCTGATATGGACGAGCACATCTTATTAAGAATCACAGAACTCTTAAAAAGACTCCCAAGATCACTAGGTTCAAATCTCAGAGACACTGAGGGATTTACTCTGAGTCACACAGCTCATTAGGATAGGCTAATATAGCCTTTTTATACCCAGCACAGTAACCTCTTCCTGTGTGATGCCAGCAATATGTCAATGAGGTAATAGAGCTTACTGCTCGAAAAGATTCAACACCCTCATTGGTTGGAACACTGAAAAAAAGACTCTAAGAGAACAGTATTTTAGTCACCCAAAGACGTAGCTCTTGGGGTACACAGAGTTAACGGACAGAAAGGGCTAGCATTGTGCTGTAAATCACTCAGGATTTGGAAGGTCTGGCTTGAATCTTGTCCCCACCATTCATTCACTAGCTGTGTCCCAAAAGTCGCATCACTTGGTTAACCCTCTGAGCCTTGGCTTCTTGTCCGTAAATGGGGGTAACGATGAACTCAGCGCGGCCGGACACTCAGCTCACAACTGAGGAGCCTCCCAGCTGGTAGGGACTCCAAAATGTTGGCCCTCTTTCTGTCTCCCTGGTTCCCCCCTGGAGCTCTGTTTAGAAAGCAAGACTATACAGAAATTACTGGAAAAATGCAACATTAGGATGTAAGTTGAATTTTAGTAAAGGGTAATGGCATTTGATTAAATGTCTAGAACACAAATAGATACTTCCCTTGCTCCTAAAATGTTTTCTGACCTTAGTTATTTAAAACTAACACATAAATTACTAACATTTTTAATACATTAAAAAAGCAAATCACAGATTCATCCTAGACACAACAAATCAACCTAATCCAGGGGAACATGATGGAAATTGTTTTGCAATCATAAAACTATGAATTGGCCTGAAAGTTGATCAAAACAAAAACGCATTTTTAATTCTCTCATGTTCCTTTACGTAACAGACAATGATTTTTAAGTCAAAGTTTCTGTTTAAATGTGGAATGAAGATTGGATTACATGGCACAAGAGCCTGCCTCTGCGCTGAGAAGCTTTTTACCTCTAAAGTTTCCTTTAGGGTCAAATGAGTCGAAACCTGACCCAGCCAGTTAATAGCTAACTGCCGTGCAGTGGTTTAAGCTAAATGTTAGTGTTACATCTGCAAACGTGTTCGTGGTTTGGAAAGGCAGCCCGATTGGTATTACAACGGAGAGCAGTACCTTTCACTCGACCAATGTTGTGTTTGCCCCATCAGATACAAATGTGCCTCACTGAACAGAATCCATGTTACTGTTTTATTAATTTCCTCGCGTTAAAAAAAATCCTATGTCTCCTCTCTATGAACACTTTAGCTTGACATTCGAGAACGACCAAAATCTGGCACCTACTAGTCTCGAGGGAAACTCCCACCAGAAAGCCTGGCACGTGGCCACCGCCACTGCCACGTGTCTGTCAGGCCCACCCTCTACTGCACTCACACTGCTTCTTCCAGGCCCAGGGCCCCCCCAGAAGCCCCATGTGGCCCCCTGAGCGGCCCTGCGAGGCTCCTGGCCTGGAAGGCAGTGCTCCTGCCCACGCAGACAGCATTCTGTCTTCAGCATTCACTCTCACTGGTTAACTCTCCTGTGTGCGTGAGGTTAACGCCTGGCTCAGCCCGGAGTGCCTCGGGGTTAATGACAGGGACTCGTTATTTGTTGATGAAGATGTTCACACTTTATGTCATTTCAACCTGATCAGCCCTCTCACAATTTAAAAGAAGTCTCAACAAATCTATTAACACAATAAACAAAGATTTACTTTACAAAGAAATTGGGAATGCCCATTCCCTTTTAGAAAAATTGAAGGGTTAAAATTTTTAGAAACAACATTTGGGACAAAAAGCCACCAAACATTGATTCTTAAGTCCAAGGAACATTTTTGTTCCTGTAAGAACTTCATGGTGATATAAAAGAATGCTTGGAATACTGCAACTTTTTTATTTTAAATGTCAAGAATAGCCATAAGCAAATAAAATCAAATTTAAGACAACTTGTGGGTAATTACTGATATTAGCTATGGAACCATTTTTAGGGTCAACATACCAGAAATTTTTCGTGAGGAAAGTTACAGGGATCTTCAACGAGAGGCTTGCCCACACACTCTCTCTGTGCGCACTGCAACCTGCCAAGGTCGTGGGACATATTTGCACTAATGTCATTAGTCTTCCCACAGTAACTTTTAGATTTTTAAGCTTCTTAAAAACAAGAGAAGTATCCCAAGAATTTCTGCATTCTCACTGCACTTACAGGTAGGGTGGTAAGTGATGTGCTGTGGACCTCCAATGCCCAAGGTGGAGTGTGACAGAGAAAAGGCAGGGAATTGTCTGTGGTGCGTTAGTCTCCAAGGAGAGGTGGCCGGCTCTCATGCCCACCTCGAATGTCTACTGTATGAATTAAATGAAGTGATGTAGGGAAGGGTTTTGTACAGTTCCTAGTGCACAACGAGTGCTTAATACCCTTTTTGGACATATTTTTAATGAGTACCTACACACACCGCACGCTGTTCTAGGAGCTGGGAATTCCAAACAGGACAAAATAAAGTCCTTACTCTCACGGAGCTTACGGGGAGGGGGATGTGACAAACTTACCCATAGACAGACTGGGTCAGGAGGAAGTAAATGCTGTGAGAAGAAAGAAGAGGGTCAGCAGACAATAACAAGGATGTATGTGTACACTTCTGCACTGCCTCAGCCTCTGGTGGCAAACACCTGGAGGCGGGCCCACAGGCACACAGGGAAAACTCTGCAAGGAGAGAAACACAAAGTGCCAAGGCAACTAGGAAGGGTTTTTACTCCCCTTTTCCCCAGAGATTTTCAGAAGAAAGAGCTGCTTGAGGAAGGGAACCTTGGGGCAGACTCCCCTTAAACATTTTCAGCCTCATATTAGTCAGGAAGCCTCCAAGCATCTGTTCTAGTCATCCCATGTCCCACTGCTTGGTCTATTTAAGGATGGGGGAGGGGATTCCAGGGCCTACAGACTACTGTGACAGGGGAAGAGAGATGGACAAAAGGTTAGCAAGGCAGCAGGGGTCAGAGCATGTGGGGCTACAGGCCTTGGTAAGGCCTTTGATTTTTTTTTTTTAAATTGGAAACGGGTAATGAAAGAACTGTGAGTAGAGGTGATATGATCAGTCTGTATTTGAAAAGGTAATGCATAATAACTCTTAGCAAACGCTGCAACCGTAAGGGATTAAATACACGGGAAATGACTACTGCCTAACATGGTTCTTTAACTCTGACCTGGTTGGCTTAGTGAAGAGCTGGGTGAGCTATGATGTTCCAGTTCCTATGGGTCAAAAATGGTCAATAGGTTTAATGTGATGTACTGGCTAGGGCCAGTAGATGGGTGAAGAACAAGGGCTTCGAATAAAGAGTAAGTGGATTTGTATCCCAGATCCAGTACTCATGAGCTGTAGTCTTGGGCCTGTCACTTAACCTCCTTCTCCTTGGGTTTACTGGGATATAAAATGGGGATATAGCACAACCCAAGCCGGAAGGTTGAACTGAAGATTAAATGAGTTATAAATGCAAAGCATTTATACATGTAACACCTTTAAAAACAGTGCTTGGGTAATGAATACAGAAGTGAACCAATTAAAAAAGGGGACTGAATCTTTTACACTAGCATATCAAATAAGTAATTTACTACCTAAACCCTACAAAACTTACCATTTTGCTAAATACCAAAAAAGCATACCTTACTTTTAGAGTCAGATTTGTCAAATTATTATTTCTTATATTTATACAATTCATCCTTTAAATAGGTAATGAGTACATGAATATTCTATGACTCTTAACAGTGACAGATATTGGCCAACTTAAAATTTTGTGGTTAAATGTTTTTAACTTTGCCTGCCAAGGCAATTCCATTTCCTCTATCAAAGTAGCTTAATTCTGAAAACGAACTCACTCTGTGTTCTTCAAATGAACAGGCCAGAAATTATTATTATTTTTTTTATTTGTTTGAAACTTAGTAGCTTCAATGCAACTCAATCTTAAAAACTGTTGCTAAGAATTTGTTTGAAGCAAGTTCACAGTTCAAACACAGTAGACAGGGTTAAGAAAAATCTCAGGCACGTGTAACTCACAATGGTCAGTGATAGTAAATGATTTTGTCTCAATTATTAATTGCACACGTCATAAAGAGCTTGCAATAAAATGCAGATTTAGTGATTGGTAACATTCCAAAGACAACTAACTATACTACTGCTTGCTGCAGCTCAAAAAATCCTTTCCCAGACTAACCTAAATATCTGAAATTCATCATTCTGCTTGGCAAACCCTCGTTCCCACCGTATGGTTATTGCTGCAATTTGCAAATAGAAATGTTGACTCGCTTTTCAACAGGGCACATGCTCTTTCTTTACTGCGGGCTGCATCTTATTTCTGGATGCCGATGCCATCACGAAGCAGAACACTGAGAACGCCATTCACAGACTCAGAATTTCGTGCACCGCGATGCCTGCTCCGGACCGTGGTTGGCTCTCGGAATAACGGGTTGCGGCAACAAAGCACACCCAGTCCCCAGAGGCGCGCCAGCCGCGGGAGAGACCACAGCACCGACAGCGGCGACGCCGTCGGGGAGACAAGGCTCGCCTACGCCGGACCCGCCACTCCTCAGGCTCCTACCCACTGCGCGATTCTGGGAACCGAAGGAGACCGCAGGGATGCGGGATGGGGGAGCGAGGGGTGGGGAGATCGTCGGGCGGCCCCCACCTACGACACAGCGGCAGTCGCAGCCCATCGTGGC
Organism: Tonatia bakeri; assembly: GCA_004024845.1. Lineage (NCBI taxonomy): Eukaryota > Metazoa > Chordata > Mammalia > Chiroptera > Phyllostomidae > Tonatia > Tonatia bakeri. The sequence continues at coordinate 7,168 of PVIA01011153.1, forward strand.
CAAGTCCTGCGAAGGCAAAAAGGGGCCGCACAAAAGATACAGCGAGGGCCTCGGAGCACAGACCTCCCGGCTTCCCGTCCCCGCCCCTCGGGGTCCGTCGGGCCCCACAAACCGAGCCGTGGTTCTTGCTGAGAGGCCCGCACACCTCCCCCTTCCTCGTCCTCCTAGTGCGCACCCTCCCTGGTCCGGCCCGCCCCTGCCCCACGCAGGCGCACGCCAGGCCCCTCAAATCCCCCCACTGCACGCAGGGCCCGGGCGGGGGCGGGGCGACCCTCGGAAGGGGCGTGGCTGTCGGCCTAGACGCGCGCACGCGCGCTCGCACCTTACGGCTACGTGTCGGGCCACGTGACGCCCACCACGAAAGTCCCCTGTGAAGCAACAGGACGTTAAAAAAAAATTTTTTTTTTGGTGGCAGGGAGGGTGATGAGAGCTTTTTAAAGAACTATAGTAACGAGAGGGAGAATGGGGCCGGGCGGCGGCTAGAGCAGTCCCGGCGCTCCGTGGCGCGTCCTGCTGGGAGTCCTTGTCACCTACTGCCATAGCCCGCCAGCCCCGCCAGCCCTCGGCCCCCACCCCCGTCGACAGCACCGCCACCAGGCGCCCCACACCGGCCCCTCCCTCCGCTCTCGTCCGTCCCGGGGTGGTGACCCCGGCCCGGCACCCCGGCCGAGCTCGCTGCGCACCGCCGGGTCCCAGCGCCCACCCTGCGGGAGGGAAAGGCGCGGCCGCGGCCCGGGGCGGGGGGCGGAGCGTGCCGCCTGCCCCGCTAACGGCCGCCCTGCGCGGCCCCGCCCGCCGCCCGCCCCCGGCCCTCCCCGCCCGCCGCCCCTCCCCCGCCGCCGCCGCTGGCAGCGCCGCCTGAACTGAGGCGAACTCCGCCGCCAAGTGAGTGAGGAGGAGGCGGCGGCGAGGAGGAGGAGGAAGAGGAGGAGCGGAGTCAGAGCGCGGCGGCGGCGGCGGCAGCGGCAGCGGCAGAGGCGGCCGCGGCGGGGACCAGCCCAGAGAGACCCCGAGCCCGCGGCGCAGGCGGCGGCGGCTGAGCGGGCGCGACCAGCGGAGAGAGCGATCGAGGGAGAGGCGGTTCGGCTCCTCCTCGTCCGGCGCCCAGCGGCCCGCGCTCGCACTCGGCCCGCGGAGACCCGCCTCCCCCGCCGGCCTCCAGAGGGACGCGCTGAGCCGGCGGCCGCGGAGCCGCGGCGGAAAGTGCCTGCGGGGGCGGGGAGGGCGCGCGGTCCGGCCGCCCGGCGCGGGAGCGAAGCGGAGCGGGACGCCGAGTCCCGAGCGGCCGGCAGCCGGGGCTCCCCGCCCCTCCCTCCCTCTCCGGCGGCGGCGGCGGCGGCGGCGGCGGCGGGCGGAGTGAGCTGCGGAGCCTGGAATATGGTCGGGGAAATGGAAACGAAGGAGAAGCCGAAGCCCACCCCAGATTACCTGATGCAGCTGATGAACGACAAGAAGCTCATGAGCAGCCTGCCCAACTTCTGCGGGATCTTCAACCACCTAGAGCGGCTGCTGGACGAAGGTGAGTCGCCGCTCCGGCCCCGCGGCCCGCTCCCGGGACCCGACGCCCGCCGGCGCGCGGGGAGGGCGGGGAGGTCGCGGCCCGCGGGGACCGAGAGGCCGGGGCGGGGCACAGGGAGAGGGCGCGGAGACCGGCTCGCGGGGCGCCGCGGGCGGGACGCCCCCCGCACCCGGGACCCGGGACCCGAGACCCCGCACCTCGCGCCGCCCGGGTGGGTGCGCTGGCGAGGCTGCAGGGTGAGCTCCGCGGGCCTCCCAGGAGGAGCCCGGCCCGCGCCCCGGGCGCCTGAAGGACACCGGAGCGGGCCGCTCTCGCGGGGCTCTCCCGGGGAGGCGGGAGGCCCCCCGCGTGGGTCCGGGGGCTGTGCTTTGTGGGAGTTTGTGGAGCACGGATACACTCGAGGGGAGCCTCGTGGGGCTGGCTCACTTGGAGGAATTCCACGGGAGAGCGAAAGTAACGCGGCTGTAGCCGAAGGCGAGCGCAAAATGACAGCGGAAAGCACTTTGTGTCCTTTTGTTTGGGGAAGCGAGAACTGTTTGGGAGTCTAACTTCCCGGGGGGGGGCGGGGGGCGAGCACGAAATACCGCGAGGCCGGCGCCGCGCAGCCCGAGTTCTGGGAACTTCGGCGGAGGGCTGTCCGGGCGCCGCTGCCGAGGCGGCCACCCGGGGAACCGGGCGCTCGGCCGAACAGCCTGCCCGGTGGACAGCGGTGGGCGCGCGGCGCGACGAGATCGGCCGGCCCGCCCGGGGTTCCGCCGAGTCCCGGGGCAGCGGCCGGGCAGCGGCCGGGCGCCGTCCTCGCCGGCGGCTGGGAACGCCGTGAGCGCCGCGGGACCCGAGGACCGGCCGGAGTCTGCTCTGAACACGGAGTGGCTAGGGTTCTTTTTCTGTCCGGCGGCGGAGGAGGACTGTTTCAATAAAACGGGAAAGTGTGTTTTTTAGAAATGAATAGTGCACTTTAGATTTTTCACAAGAATTTGGACGGTGCAGCTGGGTAAAAGAAATCCGAAGCTTAAGAGAGTTGGAATGTCACTAAGGAACAAAAGACCGGAAACGTTTCTGTGGCGAAAGATGGTTCAAGAAGACTCTCGGGAGCCGTGTTGTCAGGAAAGTCACAGAAACAATTTCAAAAGTGCAGAGCCCGTCTTGCCGAGCTCTTGTCTCCGCCCGCGGCGTTGACCGCAGCCGCGACCGCCCTGGAACCGGCTCCTGGCTGCTGGGGCGGCGGGGGCGGCGGGGGCGGCGGGGCGGCAGGGCCGCCGGCCGCGCCCGGCAACACCCGAGCTGCCCCTTTAAGGGGGTTCTGCCTCTCTTGTTTGTGTTGGCCTTTGAAAGATTGTGGAGGCAGAAAACTTTCTGGAATGTCAAAAAAAAAAAAAAAAAAATGCTGGAACTCTTGAGTCGGGCATTTCCAAATGTGAGCGCTAAGGGGCGCCAGTTATTGTTTTTAAAATAGAAACGTTTGGAGCAAAATATGTAACGTACTAAGTAGCCTCATCTGTATTAAATTTAGTTGAAACTTAAATCATAGAACCTTTTATCTGTCATTTCGTGTCCATACGTGTATTTACAAACATTGAAAGTGTTTTCTTTAAAATTGGGACAATTTTATCACATTTCAGGAAGATGCTGTTATTTTCTACTGGGTATATTTCGGTGAAGAGTTTTAGTATTAGTAAAAATTTCTGTTAAGTCTTTTTTCCCTTTAAGAACAGCTGTTTAGAAGGAATCCTGTATAGACATTAAAGTGAAAATAGGTCATGACGATATTTAGGATTAGAGTTAAATTGCATTCTTTGAATTAAAACATTGACTTCAATCAAATGGCACGAGATTAAAAACAAGTTTGGAAATATTTTCATCATGCATATTATTTTAAAAAAGTAAATTTAAGTTTTTCTTATTGGTTTTAAAATGCTATTATATTATGTTGATTTAAAATTTCTAAATGGTAATTTGGCGTTGTTTCTCTGTTAGAAAGTTTTAACCTTTAGCTTTGATCATTTTAATTTTCCAAATCTAGAATTCCAATTATGTCATTATCTCTAACAAACGTTTATTTATTTCTCTGTGGTTTAAGTGCAGGGGGAAAGCTAGTTGAGGGTGATACATTTTAAATAGTGGGGTGTGTGTGTGTGTGTGTATACACATATATATCTTAATGTTTTTTATTTCATTAGTGTTAATCTACCCCGTTTTAGCCTTTTCAACTCCCCAGCATAAAGAGGGCTTCTGTATGGTAGCCAGGATCTTTAAAATGGACAGCATAAAATGACTAGGAAGTTCAATATTTTTTTTAATCAGTACAAACAGGCAGGAAAAGGGGTAGTTCCTTCGTGTGGGATAAGCTGCTTCCTGTAATTGTTAGCCTTGTTATAAACTTAATTTGACTGAAGGAAAAAATTGGTTTCTGAAGTACATCATTTTGTTTTTCCGTGCCAGATTATTTAATTCTGAAATTTGGCAAGTTGTGCTCTGCCCCTTTGTGGCTTGTCATTGTCCAAAACAAATTAATCATGACTTCTGTGGTTGGGAATTATATTTTCCTTTGTCCATAGGATTTACTGAAAAATTCTTTTTATATTTAGATAAAACTGTAAATTTTAGTGATTATTTTAATCAAGTTAAGATACTGTACTTGGTTGCAGTGGATGCATTTATTGATAACTAAATATTTAACCAAATGATGGTTAGTTATTGTTTAGTCATGATAACCAAAATTTCTGTTAACAGGAATTTTGGTTATCATGTAACCAAAGTTTGTATTTTTGAAATTGTTTTAAAATATTTTTCAGAAGTTAGTTTAAACATTTTTGCTTGTCAGTTTGAGAATTTTTATTTGGCTAGTTACAAATTTGAGATTTGGCTGTTCTAGATTTTCTTAGTAATACCTGAATGCTTTAGATGAGTATTTTAATTCCATTTCAGGTTAACCTTTAGCCTGCATTTTGACTATGGACGGACTGTCTTTTGTGTGGGGAGTAGAGGTAGGTGGAATGGTTGTTAGACTTTCCTCCCACCGAACGTCAACCTGGTGGTTTTTCAAAGTTGTTAATACGTTCTAGGTTGGAACAGTCAATGCAAAGGATGTAACTTCTGTGAATAATTCCAATACTTAAGAATCTTTCATTGAAGATAGAGGTGATTATAGATAAAACCGAAGTCTTACAGCCTTAAACTGCCTTCTTTAGGCAGAAGTTTTTAACTGAACTTCGGAATCATGCATAGGAAAGAGCAGTTACAGGGTTTTTTTTTTAAAACCTGTGTCATGAAAAGGAAACCTTAAGCAACAACAGTACTCGAATGAAAACTCTGTTTTTCTGAAGTAGTGCAATTTAGAATTGAGAAGAATTTTTTTGAAGAATACAATCAATTTGACTTAAAAATCCAAAATAAAGGAAAATGGAAAGCTAGAGATTTTAAAATCAGATTTTGAGTTTTTATTTTTTAGGTGGAGGGGAGGCTAAAACTGATGATGATGAAATGAACAGATGTGTAGTGTGGTTTATGAAGAAGGCCAGCCCGGATATTTTTATTGTGAATGTCTGAAAAATTAGTGTGTGGCTTAGCAAAAGTGAGCAAATATGTCACATTAGATTCTGCATTACTGGCTTGAAAAACGCATTTGAATTTTCTCCTGGCCTTTTTTTTGGTGGGAGATAATATATTTTCTTTTTGACCTCAAATTACTCTGCCGTTCCTTAAAAATGGGGGGGAAACATTTTAAATTAAAACACGCTTTGCTAGTTAACATTTTTCCATGTTGATGTTTATTTCCCCTTACTGCGCACTCATTGTTGACTGTATTCTAATACTTCTGTTTTCTAATCCTTCAAAAATTATTTTTTGAGAAATCTTGCTTGTGTGCAATTACCGGGAGTTTGAAAATTAAGTGGTTATTTGTTAGTATTGAGAGGCTTCTCACTATATACACTTATTATAATTTTAGGGGTTTTTTTCCTGAAAGACTGTTGACAGTAATCGATATCTGTGATAAATAGCTTTTACCTAAGTTAAAACAATTAATCTGTGTGTGTTTTTTTAATGTGTTTTTTAGGAGCAAAGATTTTTTATTTATGCACAACCCTTTGAGTTAGTAGTAGTCAGAAGGAAGCCAGTGTTTACAACTGGTCGGGTCTTTCCATTATGCTTGTCACTCCTCACCCAGGAGGGGTCCCAGTTGTATAAGGTAATAGTGGAAATCGTCTGATCTTAGGTCATTTACTCAGCATTCATTCTGTACTTCTGAAGCTTAATTCCCCCACAGTCAGCATATGTATTTAGATACTACGTGGTAAAAGGTGACTCCTTTTTCTTCACTTTCTCCAATTTATATGTTTTGTAGTAAAAGCTATACTCCCAAGGATGTAATGCAATTGAGTTTATAGAGATAGGTTTCTTTGCTAATAGCATTTGCTAGCGTGTTTGGTATGAGCACCTTTTTCTAAATGGTTTTGAGAATATCAGTGAAAACAAGGTACCTTGACTTTTTAAATGTTTTTTCACATATATTTCTGTTATTAGCTGCTCATGAGGTCACTGCCCTGGAGCTGATTGAAGTGCACCATTTTTCTTAAGAACAAAAGGTTTTGGTGTGCTTTTTAAGGGAAATAGATTGCTGCAATAAAAGATCCACAGGGGCTAACCCCCACCCCTCTGTTTGACCTTGTCTTTATGGGGCATGATTCAGATACTACTTTTCTTTGAGGCCCGTTTATTTAGATATGTAAGGTTTTGGTTTTGCTTTGTGTTTTGACTTTTTTTTGTTTGCTTTAAAGACTTATACCAGTTTGATCATAGGGGAAGCTTTTTATAATCTGATTGGAATGGGACTACATTTTAACATACTTGAAAAGTTCCATGTAGTTAATACATTTTCTTTGACTTATGGCGTACTTACAAGTAAACTTGACTTTCTCTGTTGGAAATGGAAAATGCTGTGTCTTGTTTGTTGATAACTTACAAAATGGTCCACTGAGCAACTTTCTGCTGTCTGTGTGCTAGCGAGGGGAAGATACCCAGGATCTGTTTTAGGGCCAATGGATGAGGGTGGTGAGTGGGCTGTCATGATATCATAGATGGAACTACGTACCAATATTTTATTTACATGATTGACAGGATTTAGTGCCTTGGACCCATCTTTTTTGACATGACAGTTCAGTGTGAATTTAAAGTGCAGTAGGATGTTTTTCCTTACTGAGAACTTTTAGGGAATGCTTATACCTCTTTTAAAAATTAACATTTCAGTTTTGCGGCCCAAAGTAGCTACATTGTTGGATGTCCAAGTAAGATTTCTGTGCTTTGTTTTCATTTATCAGACAGCAAAAATAGCATCAAACTTTTCATAGTGAGTGCAGTTTGTTTTGTCAGTTTTATTGAATTTGGGGGGCTGAAATATTAATAATGTTACTCTCACCTTCTAAATTCTAGCTGGGCTCATAATCAAACTAAGAGACAGATTACCAGGAGCAAATCAGATTTTTAATACATACTCGGGGAATTCCCATAAGCATGAAAATTCCAACATTGTGATACATACTTGGAATTGGGAGACACTTTGGACAAAGGGGAAAAGGAGGAGGGTGGTTGGGGTCTTAGATTTCAGATGTGAGAGTAGGTGGCTCACAGGTAGGGGAGGGAGCGTGGCACAGGCAGGGCAGGTGGAGCCCTGCTGGACTCGGGGTGTCCGGAGACAGGCCTCCTCTGACCACCCTGAATTCAGAGTGAGCGAAGGCCGCACCCTACGACTCCCTTCCTGGAGCAGGCTTCTCTGTCTGGGTCTCTCGCACCAAAGCGGCTGTTAAGTGTTTTATTTCCTAAGGCAGCTGCAGGATGACAAAACTTTGATTCCTTTCAACTGTAAATATAACCCAGGTCTGCACTGGGTATTGCTGTCTATGTAGTAGTCATCATGTTTAACACTGTAATAATGTGTGTCTGTCTACCCTGTTAAGATTAGTCTCTCGAGAGTGCCCACCTCATAACGTGGCACATGTACGCTGTAAGATATTGTTGAACTAATAAATAGGTTGATACTTTGTATTCTTTTTTTGGTTTCTAGTTACTCCAAAATACTGGATTAAGCAAGGTACATAACAAACAATTGGTGATGGTTTTGGGCAATTATAAAAAGTACTTTTTTCCCTTAAAAATGTTATTTTTTAGAAACTAACACTTGATTGTTACATGATTGACAGGACTTAGTGCCTTGGACCCATATTATTTGCAGTGCTTGCCCTCAAGGAGCGTAATCTTAATTTTACTTTTAGTACCACTGGTGTGAATAAGAATTATATAGATCACTTAAGCAGTAGTTTCTAGCCAGTCCTTATCCGAGTGTGGCATTCTTCAGCAGGGGAGAGCTCTTGGTGCTCCTCACAGCTCTTGACAGTGTGGGTATCGATGGAGTCACGCAGGTGAGCCTTTCCCCCAGCCAACTGCTGGTGAGTGCCAGTGTCCAGCCAGCATGGAGGTCTGGTGCTCTTGTGCACAGCATGGTAGGTGGGAAGGGTGCTGGTCTCTGAGTGCTGCTTTGGTGTGTGTTCAGAACAAAAAAAGATTATTCGAATGGTTTTAGTTAGAAGAAAGCCGAGTGAGTATAAACTTACGTGGCAGTTATGGTAATTTAACACAAAGAGCAATTTTTTAAAGCACAGGTGTTTCAGGCTAATTCGAAACAGTGCCAATACTTAGAAAATAAATTGAAATTTTCAGTTAACTGAAACTTAACCCTCTGAAAAGGAGTCTGCCTTTCTGCTTTAGTCTTAACAGTGTTTTAAAATAAATGTCATGAGCTTTTAACAATATAGCTTGCACTAGATAAGTGATTTGTCCAGAATTCTTACAATTAACAAGCAAATGATGGTACTTAATGTTTTTACAGTATCTTCAGTTTCCTGAAGCAGAACTTCTAGTTTGAAAATCCAGCCATCCTATTAAATCTTAACAAAATAAACAAAATTTTCTTAATGGTTGTAATGTTGCCTCATATACTGATTCTAATCTATACATTAAACTGAATTTTGCAGTTGGTGAATTGAATCAGTTTTCTGTAACATTTCTATCACATCATTTACAATAAAGCAGAATTTGTTAGTTTGGATGCTTCTGAAGGGTGTTGAAGAGTCAGAAAAACAACAAAATGCAGAAGTGGACCCATGTTATATGGCCATTGTAATAAGGAAAGGGTACGTGTGAGCATATACCTGTGTGCAAGCACGCATGCGTTTGAAGGGAGACATTGCGGTGGGTGTGCAGTCAAGCTGGTCTTGAAATCTTTGGGAGTGGGTGCTGGGGGAGGTGAACTTTTTAAACAAGGTAGATTTTGGAGGTGAGGAATTCTCTGTGGCCCAGGAGTGAAATAATTATGTACCAGCAGTGGAAAAGGGAGTGAGTCTGGAGTAACACCTTGCTTCTGGCTTAAGTGAGGACAGGTTGTGGTAAGGCCATGATCCCTGCTCAGTTGCAAATTATCGGGGAAACCCTTGGCTTTTGGGCTAACTTAACAGGTAAAAATTATAGGAAAATTGACAAAAATATGTAATATACAAATAGTTACTACATTGAAGAGAAGTAGGAAAATACATGGTGAAAATCAAGCTTAGGTATTTTTTATATGAAACCTCTTTTCATTACCTTAATGTCATAATATTTTGTTGTCTCAAAAGTGTTTTAGAAAGAGTAGTCGAAGAGAGGTATACATGAAAAAACTAAATAAGAACAAAAGATATCTTTTTAAAATGTAAGGAAAATTAAAGTAATATCCGATCATAGAATTTCAGAGCTGCAAGGTATCGTAGAGTCTAGGGATGCTATCCTCATTTCACAGATACTGAGACTGAGGTTTAGAGAGATTGTGGCTTATCCAGATCACAAGGCAAGATAGTATCAGAGCTCAGTTATACCTTTTGATCAGTCTGCGACTGTGTCTGTGACTCTGTAAAGTGAAACTGGGGAGGAAAATCCCAGAGGAGTTCCACGTGCTAAAAACTGCTGTGATCTGAGGTTGTGAACATGCAATTGGGGGTTTTATTAATTGAATGATACATAGGGCTTGCGCAAATGCTGGTCAAAGTCTTGGATTATAATTTTTAAGTGGTGTATCTTTATGATAGTTAAGAGGGTAGAAGTGAGAAAGTAAAGGTATTTTTATGAAGAGGGGGAGCTGCCAAAAGCTGGAATTATCTTCTGGAGGGCAGGCCTCTTGTAGTACAGGCTTACCCCGCTAGGTGAGCATTCTAGGAACCCATGTGTATCAGAGGACCAGCTGGTGGTGTTGTGAGAGGCTGTGTTTGGCTTCAGTGAATTTTTTTGAAGACCCTTTCAGTATGTTTGCCCATTTCATGATGGGTGATTTACAAGCTCACTTGCCCACATCACGCCAAGTGTTCAGCAGTGTTTGGCTAAAAACAGCATGACGCCCCCGCCCTGCCCCTCCCCATGCCCTAACCTGTCATGGATCTCGCCCTAGCTGGTGTATTTTCATTTCCCTGGATGAAAGAAGACCTCAAAGGGAAATATTTTGCTGGCATGGCAGAAGCACTAAAAGGCATCAAAATCGAGGAGTTGAAAAACTGTTTTGAGCAGTGGAAAAAACCTCGTGATAGGTATATTGCATGAAATGGAGAGTACTTTGAAGGTGACTGAAGTTTAAACAGAATAAATACACCATTTTTTATAAATCGATTCTGTTTTTTTGGGCCCCTCCTCACAGAGGATGTCAACTCATTCACTTAAAGTTCTTAGTAACCAAAGGATAGAGCTTTTGCTCTTTAAATAATATGGTGCAAATAAGTCTAGCATGCATTTAGCATTGTTGCTATTGTTATCACTACAATAACTATTTAATTAACTACACAAGGGGAAACGTAACATTCTGACTGGAAAATTTAGTGGAGGTTTAACATTGATTGCTAGAGGCGATTCAAGTCAGGGATTTGTGTTTGCATCAGCTTAGATGAGTATGGGTGGCAGTTGCCCAGTGGTTTTATGAGGTAGCAACTCCGAAGAGTGAGGGGGGGGGGAGGTGGATGATGCAGAGTTGAGTGGAAGTAGGAGCTGCCCTGGGTAGCCAATGCATCCCCCTCCTGGTGCCCACACCTGGAGCATGGCTCTCTTCTCTCAAGCATTACACATTCAAAACAAATATAAATTACAGTTCTTTGCATGCTATGTTATAGTAATTGTATCCCTCTGTTAGAATTGGTGCACATGATGTCACGTGAGTAAAATTTGTAAGAAATGAAAATGTCTGTACCTAATTCCGTACTATTTCTATTGCTACCACCATTGTTGCAGTGATGCTCACGTGGTCATGCCAGGTACTCGGGTGTCAGTTTGGGGGGGGTGTACGTGCCTGCCAGCAGAAGGTGAAGATGCTTTCTGTTTCTGTTTACATGCTGATGAGGCCGTGTTGTGAAGTGGTAAGAGTTCTTTGGCCAGTAGATCTGGGATCTAATCATGACTTCAGTTAACTAATTAGTTCGGTTATCTTGGATGGCATATCTAAGCTCTGTAACTGCCATACTAACCTCAAATCAGAGTACTGAGACCTTGGAGGACTATATGCAGAAAAGTTTCTCAGACTCTAAGGTAGTGTTATCTAACTCTGTCAGCATTTTTAGGTTGTTTTTGATAGGATTAACAATCAGATAAACAAAGCCGCTTATAGAGAATACAGAAGAAAAAAAGAGGAAGGTTATTTATCCATATGTGTAGGAGAATCACTCACTACAGGCCTTCTGATAGTTCAGAAGTCACTTTGAGCTGAAGTTTCTAGGAAGGTTGTTTTGAGAAGTGGAACCCAAATTGGTATTAATACTTAGTAGGATTTAATGAGGTAATGGGAGGGTGGAGGACGTTCTAGGACAAGGGAAAGTGTAGCAGTGTCAAGACAGTGTTGATGGGAAACTGAAAGAACTTTTCAGGAACTGTGTATAGATTTAAGTTCGTTGGAATGGCAAATGCATGTGGAGAAGTAGTGAGAAGTAAGAGTATAGCCGGAAAACTAGGTTAGGGTTGTATTGTCATGGACCCTGGGTGCCAGGATGAAGGGTTCACATTTTTTTCTGAGTGTCGGAAGGAGCCGCCGAAGGCTCGGACTGTATGAGGGTGTAGTGGTGATTCTAGAGCGGACCAGTAAGAGTGCACGTCTGCCTCCACCACCACGGACTGCCAGGGCTCCTGGAGGCAGACGCTGGACACGGTGTGAAGAATTAAGACAAAATAATATTTAACAAAAATATATTCATATTTTGAGCTTTCTGTATTTTAGGTTTAAACACTTTCAGTTTTTTACAGAAAAGTGTTTTAACTAAAAATAAACACACGTTATTTTTTTGCCCATAAGGTACTGTGTTCGTCCTGTGGCACTGAGAACATGTGGGGCTCATTTGTTTAGCTGTCAGCTCAATTTTTGGTTCCTTAGAATTGAGCTTTTATTTCTCTGAATTAAGGAGACTTGAAGAAACTCTCGGTTTCTGATTTTACGAATTCTTAAGTTAGTTTGACTTGGAGAAAATTTTATCCCAGCCTCACTTATCTATTGTGAAATCTGTGTGTTGTAAAGTACAATGTGGACTTCTCGAGAACTTTATACTACATTCTATACTGTACTCATAATCCATTTTTGTTACTTGAATTATATTTATTTTTGTTAGTTATTTTAAGTAAATTAGAAATACCTTGACATTCCATCTCTAAATGTTTATGTATCTTTAAAGACTAACATTTTCTTACATAGTAACATCACAACACAAAATGGATTAATCCTACATGTGGTGTAGTAAGTAGGTGATGTTCAGATTTATGTAGTTGCCTCTACAGTGTAACTGCTTTGTCCCAACTGGAATCTGACTCAGAACCTCAGAACCACTCACTGAATCTGGTTTTTAAGACTTTAAATGTAGAACCATTTCTCTCTCTCTCTCTCTCGCTCGCTCGCTCGCTCGCTCGCTCTCATTGATATTGATATAACTTCCTTGTCATTGGACTTGTTTCTTTATGCCCTGTGTATTCCAGTACTTCGGAAGTTAGGTCTAAAAGAATGAATAAGTTCAGGTATTGCATTACAGGTGATACACTGTAAAGTTAGATATTCTTGAAAAGGTAAAGCTTTCTTTCACCAGCAGAGAATATATTGCTAGCCTGAAATAATTTCCTAATGGAAAAGCCAGATAGATGCTTATTCTTACTAATTGTTGGTTGGTTTGTTAGCCAACCAACAATTACCTCAAATGGTAACTAATGAATTTTTTCTTTCTCTTTCATGATCATCATTATGGGCTTCATGGATTTTCATAGACTTACTGTATTTAAGTCAGCTATAGTTATTCTTTTTGATTTAAAATGGCAGAACTTTGGCCAGCAGTAATCTAACTGGCTTCTGTGTCTTTGAAATCTTTACTTTCTGAAACAGCTTGATGTCCCAAACTCATCTTGTATTTTCCCTGCCCCACAGCTAGAATTGGCCATCATGTTTCTGGCTGTCAGGGTGAGGTTACTTCTAGGCATTTTCTGTGGACAGTGCTAGACAGAATCAATTTTAAAATTCATGAACTCATGTTTCTATTTTCAATTCAATTTTAACGTTATACTTTATATTATAATTATATCTTTTTTTCTGCCAATAACCAAAATAATATGATCTCTGACAGTGACAGTTTACTTACTTGGTTTACCCCACAATGTAAGGAAAATGCTTTCAAAATAATATTACTAATAACAGTAAAAATACTGAATATGTTTTAACTTTTAAAAATGCATTTTAGATACATTGCAAATTATAGTTAAGGCCAGTGACTTCTTGTTCTTCTAATTTGATAACAGTTTTTCTTCTTTTTTTGCCCTTTATCTATAGTAAGTATTTATTTTTTACCAAATTTTGTTATTGGCCTTATGATGATGTCACTTATTGAACAGTTTTTCTTCTTTTTTTGCCATTTATCTATAGTAAGTATTTATTTTTTACCAAATTTTGTTATTGGCCTTATGATGATGTCACTTATTGGCTAAGTTCTTTTGTGGTTGTACTGACTGCTTTTACCCCATGTCCAGCAGAGATTAGAAGAAATATGTAAAGGTGGCTAACTTATAAGAATTTGGTCTGTTTAGACTAGTGCTTTGTATTTTAAGCATGAAAGGTAGAAAAAGAAGAGAACAGGCAAATTGTTTTAATTAATTCTTCTGAAGAATATTGGTAAAAAAAATAATTATAGCTGTTAAAGCTTTTAAAGTTCTATGAGGTAAGAGAAAATCCTTAGGTAGAAATTAAGTACTAGAATTTTATTTCTAGGTAGTTGCAAAATCTCTGTTACAAAGTTTTTGTCCTTAAGAACTTTCAATAGTAAGGAAGTTATGTTCCAGCAGATGGAGATATTAGTACACAAAAGACAGTGTTTAGTGATTAAAATGTGTTGAGAAATAACCCTTTTGCTAGAATAGGAATCTTTTTCTCTTTTAAACTGTAAGAGAAGAGTTGATTAGGAATATGACTAATAGTTGTTACTGACGTTAGTATTTGGGGTGGCATGTAAGTCAGTTGTGATAGGTCTTTAAAGAACTTGTGTTTTTAAGAGACCATATGTTAGTATGTTGACTATATAAAATATAACTGGTTTAGGATATCGAATTGATTATGGCATTTTTTTCTGAAAATTTTTTTTGTCTTTATTCTAAGTTTGGAGGGTTTTGTTTGTTTTGGCAGGGACTGAGTCTAGTATGTTTAAAGGTCTTCTAGTTGAATCTTACCTTTGCATTTCTAAAGTCTTAAACCAGATGGTTGATTTCTAATAATGCAAGTCAGAAACAAAAATGTGTGCCATAGCTTAGTTATTATATGTTATCTGAAGAGTGAGTAAGCTCTTTTGGGGATTACAGTTTTATTGTAGTAATAAAATATTATCAGCAGTAAAAAGGTAACCTTATCTCTCCTTATCATAGTTTATAGCGTTCCTTGTCAGTTTTTTTTTTTTTAGTTAAGTAAAGACTATATAATTTGCTTCGAAATATGTCATACAGAATTGTTGGAAAAATTGCTTACTTAAGTTCCTAGATATCATCTGGAAGTATGTGTTTTTGTTAATCACACATTTAAATTATATTTTTCTAGTTAAGCTTTTTAAATTGCCAAGTCAGTTGTTAAATCCTCTTTTCTTTCATTTACTTGGAATTGAACTCAGATATGGGAGAAGAATATACGAGGTCTGTCCAAAAGGTATCCAGCCATGCAATATGAAAAGTAGAGACATTTACTGAAGAAGGTAGAAGATGCAAGAAACATTATTCATAGGACAGTGACGTCTCAGCCCCCTTCAAAGTATTGGGACCCTACACAGTTCTCCCAATAGCTATCAGCTGCTCTGTCATAGTTTCCTGAATCTCATTGGTGTTCTGAAAAATCTTTCCCTTCAAAGATGATTTCAGTTTTGGGAAAAGCCAGAGGTCACAGGGTACCACATCTGGGCTGGAGGGGAGCTGAGTCACCTGGGTCATTTGCTGTTTTGCCAAAATACTCTGCACAATATGTGATGCGTGAGCAGGCACATTGTCATGATGAAGCTGCCAATCACCAGTTTTTCATAGCTACAGCCTTGTAAGTCATACAAATAGTTTCCATGGAGGAATGTTCAAGCTTAACACAAAATTGGATGCAGATTTGTTGCTCTACTCGCTCAGTCATTTTGAATGTGACAGCCACACAGTCCACATGCGCACTCAGCAGCGTCTACCACCCCCACTGACCAGTGCAGTGAAGGCATCATTCTTCATGCATATGCATTCCAGCCCACTCTCCTTGACTGCCAGGTGGCATTGATGTTGCACAAACCATTCTTGTTAAGTTAACAATGGCTGGACTTTTTCCAAACAGACCTCTAATACTTGTATGTCCTTTTTGCTTATACGTAGAGGACCAGGGATGAAGAGACTCTGTGATTCCTTTGCAGAACTGTGTCCTCCTCACCCTGTTCTTTTTCTTTTTTATTGTTAACTAAAATGTAGAAAATTGAAGATGCAAACATTTTCTTTTTAAAAAAAATTTTTTTTAATTGTTCTATTACAGTTGTCCTCATTTCCTCCCCATTGCTCTCCCCTGCCACCCCCATATTCTGTCCTCTCTCCCCCTCCTTGTCCTTGTCCCTGGGTCCATTACACATACTCCTTGATCCTTCCCCTTCTTTCCCTGTTATGCCCCTCCTCCTTCCCCTCTGGTTACTGTCAGGTTCTTTATTTCCAGGTCTCTGGTTCTGTTTTGTTTGCTTGCTTATTTTGTTGATTAGGTTCCACTTATAGGTGAGATCCTATGGTATTTGTCTTTCACCACCATAATACTCTCCAGTTCCATCCATGCTGTCCTGAAGGGTAGGAGCTCCTCTCTGCTGCGCAGTATTCCATTGTGTAAATGCACCGCAGTTTTTTGATCCACTGGTTGACTGATGGGCACTTAGACCAGTGCTTGGCTACTGTAAATAGTGCTGCTATGAACATTGGGGTGTGTAGGTTCTTTTGAATTGGTGTTTCAGGGTTCTTAGGGTATAATCCCAGTAGTGGAATCGCTGGGTCAAAAGGCAGTTCCATTTTTAATTTTTTGAGGTAACTCCATACTGCTTTCCACAGTGGCTGCACCAGTCTGCATTTCCACCAATAGTGCTCTAGGGTTCCCTTTTCTCCACAACCTCACCAGCACTTGTTTGTTGATTTGTTTATGTGATGGTCATTCTCACCAGTTTGAAGTGGTATCTTATTGTGGTTTTACTTTGCATTAAAGATGCAAACATTTTCAGTTCGTCTTTGGCAGGAGCGTGATTTGTGATCTCTGAATCCTGGGAAAGGTGATGGTGAGAGTGGAGAAGTATAGCATATTATCTTTGAACTTTAATACTTTTTTTTTTTCAGGGATCGTTAGGAAAGGCCAATTTTGTGTATACATTTTTTAAGGTTGTTTGTTACAGTTGTTTGAGAGTTTACAAGAAGTTTAAATTCCTTCTAGTAATCATTTAAAATAAGTTGTAATAAAGAGGTATATACATTTATTTTACTGTTTTCTTAAGTATTCTTGGAAAAATGCCAAAATGTATCAGTTGAAAAATGAAAATCACCCGTAATTCAGTGATAATCACTCTTTACATTTTGATGGATTTTTTCCTAGTTGTTTTTCCTCTCCTCTACTTACGGATAACAAAGTTTGGATTCTGTTGTACTACTATCTTTGTTTTTTTTTTTAAAAGTAAATTACATTATGAACATTTCCCCCTGCCATTTCATATTCTTTGACAATATATTTCTGTGATAACGTAGTTTATCTTACAGAGTTATAATTTGCTTAACTGTTCTCTGTTGGACATGTCACTTTGCTTTCTGGAAGCTTGTATGATATGAAATGGTTTCAGAACTTGATTACTCACTGCTGACAAAGCCTTCAGTTACTAAGTAACTAGGCCCTGTGAATACCAAGTTCTTTTACTTTTGCAGTGCAGTTAATTGTATATCAGCATTCTGTGCTGCATTCCAGTAGAGTGATTACTATTATGTGACATGCAATTTTTGAGTGATGTTTAGTTGCATATTTCACATTAGTTTTTTATGATTTAACATACTTGAAATTTTTTATCCTGTTTGCAAATGTTTGAATACATGCTATTAAATACAACAAAGCTTCAGACTCACTCCCTACTTTTGAGTTGTCTGACTGGTCGATAGTACAAAAAGAAAAGTAATATAAGTGATATAAACATGCCCAGAGAGGGCTGAAGACTGGTTCTAGAGATCACTTTAGGCTGGAGAGGGTATGGAATGTTTAGGAAAGGTAAAATATCACCTGGCTCTTAAAGGGGGTAGGTGGGGTCCAAGTGGAAAAAAGTTAAGGGAATGGTGTTCTATACGTGGGGAACAGTACCTTTCAATGTGAGCACATTTGAGGTAGGAGAAGGAAATTCCCTGCTGTAGAAAGCTTTAAGTGCCTGGCTGTTCTATTGATAACGGGAGAGTCATTTATATCTTTCTCTTAGTTTTTCCCTTTTTATTTGCTTCCCTGTTTGTGTTTAGTTCATATAAATGTGACAGATTGTTATGCTTACTATTTTCAGATTTTTTTCTTGACTCCCCAACTCCCTGTATTTTGCTACTTAATTTCTATTTTAACTATTGAAAAAATCTCTATACTTACTCTGGCTCTCTATTCTGTTTCACTAGTACAGCTGGATTTACTTAATTCTCTGTGACGCCATTTATTTTAGTTCTTTTCTGTCTGTGTATTTGGCAGTGTGTTGGTTTTGGGTGTACAGAAGGAGAGGGATGTCTGAATTAGCGAGTGAGTTGCTGCAGATCTTGGTCAGTGGGGTCTGGCATGCATGGGTCTAGCCCTATGCCTACCTTTCATCATCCTCTCTTTCTACTTTGCTCTAATGGCTTGAAAGACTGCAGTTTTAGGTTTGCTGGGAGAGATTGAAGATAGGCTAATTTAACTCTTGAGTTGAGGGAGGCTTTAGGGACATGTTTGCAAACTGTGCTCCATGCAATATTGGCCCCTAGGTGGTCTGAGAACAGAAGGGTTCTGTGGTCCAAGTGCTGCAATTGCCTTTTGTGAAATCAATGTGTGTTGACAGGTTAAATATCCAGGAAGAGCTAACTTGGTTTAACTGAGCTCTTTCTGAAATCATTTGGTAAAGGAATGCCTTTTTCCTTTTCTTTTTGGAGCTAGTGGTCTGAGCATACATTGTGGGAAATGTTAGAAAGGATCATGAAGAGCTGTGGCTCCTAGGGGCAGGGAGGGGTTTAATGATTATTTGGGAATTTTAGTTTTGGTGGAGAATGCTGGTTCAAGTCAGATCAAAGTATCGCTTCAAAAAAGTAGAACAATTCATTTAGATTGGGTTTATTTCAAATTTCATATGAAAGGAAGCAAGAAAAAGTGCCCTTTTTGGTTTTAATTATGTAATAGTTGAGGCAAATGGTTGCAGTAGTAAATTTTGTTTAATTCAATGTCTTTATTATTTAAATAAAAATTGGAACTTGCTGTTTTAAAATGTAATTCACTAAAGAAAATTTATGTAGAATCCAAACAACTTAAACGTCAAATTGAAACATACTTTAAAATACATATGGACAGGAAAATATGTTCATGTTCTAACATATGATTGGCTTACACCTAAATTTTTTAAATTAGGGGACAGTAAGGTGAGGAGGAATTGTCAAATTTCGAAAAGGAAAATATTTACATTTGTTAGATTGCAGTAGTTTATTGCTGTTACTTAGTCATATAACAAAGTGATGTTTTGACGACATTTAGTTTGCAGCAGCCTTTAAAAAGCAGGAAGCACAGGGTAGATGGTAGAGTAGCATTTGACCTGAAGGACCCGAGGGATTCTTACCAAAAAATTTTGTTCTTGTTCAAACAAAAAAACCTTATAATTCTGAGATTTTACATCTGGTATGGATGCTAGAGATCACAGTTCCATCCTTTCTTTGTGTATGTAAATAGTTTATTTACAAAGCCCCTAAGGAAGTTTTCTGTGGCAGAGACAGCCGGTTTCAGGAGTGGTGGCTGATCTGGCTTTTGTGACAGAGACACATCCGAATGTGGTGGAGTCTGAGCTGCTCAAAGCACCTCTGGGCCTGACTCCTCTGGAGGGCTGTGTTGTGACTGATAATTTATGTGATGTGGCCACCTTCTGATGTGAGTGGTATTCATTATGTAAGTTTTATTTCATTGCTTGAAATGTCTAGCCAGGGTATTTTTACCTTTTATTCCAAATCAAAAAAGTTATCTAATGTGAAGAGTGATATTAACATTAAACTGATGTAAGTCAAAGACAAAGGGCTCTCTCCCAGGTCAGGGGGCTCTCCATTAACACTCCCCAGTAGGCCAAGGCTAGGTCTAGGGACAGTTCAGTGTCTTTCACATCCGAACTTTCACGTGCACGCTCTCCACAGTGAATACTCTAAAATCACTTTGTTAGCAGAAGTGTTCACTTCCCTCTTCACTTCCCCCACTTCCCTGTCAATCTGGGTCATTTGCCAGTAATGTGATAAAAGACTAAGAAAAAGATACGGCAAAGGGAAAAAGTCACTTGTCTCCTAAATACCCTGTTTGTTAGATCCTCTTTGGTAGACCAGCGGGTGTGTTGGTGTGCCCTGCAGGCTGTAGTTCCTTGGGCTATTGTAGGCTTATCTGAGTTGTGAAGGGTGGTTAACTCAGAAAAAAATGC
Source organism: Tonatia bakeri (assembly GCA_004024845.1). Classification (NCBI taxonomy): domain Eukaryota; kingdom Metazoa; phylum Chordata; class Mammalia; order Chiroptera; family Phyllostomidae; genus Tonatia; species Tonatia bakeri. Next base: position 26,890 of record PVIA01011153.1, read on the forward strand.
TTGGCTGTTCTTTTGTAAATCTTGAATAAAAGGAAATATGAAAAGGAGCAGATAGTGGAGGGATAAATGGATCCTGTAAGAGAATGACAGTCATTAGCAAAGATGAAAGTAAGGTCTGAGTTAGAATATCCTAGGTTTGTTTTTAGGTGATAGGAAAATTTCTTTTACATGGTGGTTAGAGGTATGAGAGTGCTATTTTTTGCATTTTAGTATTACTCAAGGACTAACAAACACCTTTGATTTCCTATTGAAATATATTAGTTGAACATAATAGGTTATACCAGAACAGCATTTTAATTTTGTTACATGGTAACAGCATGTTAACAGCATGTTTCCATGTCTTAGCTTGTTCAAATTTGAATACTAGATTTTAGTTTATTGATATTTAAAGGCAGAGAGCTTAGAGCCTGAGAAGTGGGAAAGTAAAAGTATTGGACCAAATAGTGATAATTAAGAGGATTCTGATAGTATAAGTCTTTGATTTTGAGAATCAAGAGAGTTTTGGACAATATTACTTATTGAATAATAAGGATCTATATCCTGACAGTATAAATACGGACTAGAAAAATGGTATAAATATGAACCAGAAAAGGTATATATCTTATGTTTTTAAAATGCTACCTCTAAAGAGGTATATATTATGTACATAGACATATAGTTATATAATTAAATATCTGAAATGGAAGTTTCATGAACTAATATTTGTATTACCTATGATGTAATCTAATATTTTCTTCTTCCATTTAAAAATGCTGGTTGTGACTAATTCTATAGATTTAATGAGTTGTGACCTATGTGGTTTTATCAAAACTGATGTTGACTCCTGCTATAATTTAGGTTTCAACAACCATTATTTAAAAATCGAGCGCTTTACCAGGTGCTGGGGCACAAAGATGAATAGGTTTAGTTCAGTCCTTAAGGAGCCATGCAGTGTTTTGGACAGAGATGAGGTAAGAAACTCGGTGGTGCTCTAGCTGCCTCGACAGGCACGCTCAGAGAGGCACTGGCAGGGCGTGGTGGAAGGGACCAGTGTCTCCCTGCAGGGAGAGGAACACTTCTAGGTTCACGTGTTACATTGCGTAATCTGATCGCTTCTCTGATTACAGGCTTCATTTAATGTGAAATTTAGTTCTGTTCTCCCCCCTCCCCCTCCCCGGTAAATTCTAAAATGAATGCTATCAAGTTTACTTAAAAACAGGAGATTTTTGAACTTTTAGCATGTAGGCCAAGTTTACACAAGTAAATGTATAGATAATCTTCAGTAAACCTACGTCTCACAGCTGAGTTATTTCATTATCCTACAAATGTCATGGTGGCTAGCTTTCATGCTGTTTATTTGGGAAGTATTTATTTTCTTTTTTCTTTCCTCTGAACCTTATATTGTGACTTACTAAGAAGGTAAAGTAAGGAAGAAGTGTTACATAAATATGAACATACTTTATGATTATTTACCTTTTACTGTTGGCTGTTTGCCCTGAGAGTGAAAGATAAGCTACAAAACAAACCATGAACTTTTAAATAATGGAATAAAAGATAGGTAATTATCCAACACTTGGAAATTATTTTGTCATGTTATTAAAATTTGGAAATATTCTCTATATTGACATCTTTTATCTTGTGATTAGTTCATTCTTTCACAATAAAAGTCAGTGCAAAAATTAGGAGTTTGGTTGCATTTTCTCAAAAAGAAAACCACCTTGAAGCATGGCATTTCTATAGAATTCAGTGTCTGCGGGCTACACAGTTGCTGCAGGTTTCCTGTGAGTGATATAGGCTACTATATCAGGTTGAGGAAGCTAATGTCTGAGTGGATATGGTGGTTGCCCTGGAATGATTTTGCCGTTAGCAATGAAAAATGTTTTCCTTATAGTTCTTGTGCAGCAGGCCATGGAGTAAAGCACATTTTTATAATAAAGGTGATGAATTTAATCGCAAACTGGCAGCCAAATGGAAATTGCAGACCTTGATACTGGGAGAAAATTGCCTATAAAGCAACTCTTGAGAGAAGAGGCTTTAAATTTACCCACCCGTTTAGACATTGAGGAGCAGAACACAGGAATCACAAGATCTTTTGCTTGGCCTGCTTAGTTCAGATGAATGACACTTGAATGTTCTGTTTAAGAGCTGGAGATAGTTTAAAGTTGTTTATGGTTTGTTTGTAAAGCATTTAGTGCATACATTTTTGTATTTTATTAAATATCTAAAATATTGCTGCCTTTTTTATATTTCAGCAGATGATTTGCCTAAAGAATTGAAATCCATTTAATACATTTATGGTCACATGCTATGTAGTTAATACTTCTGCCATATATGTCATGGAGCACAATCTTAAAGGATGCAACATACACTGGGTTTGTAAGTAATAGTCAGTTGATAGAAGATCTGTGAAACCATCAGTCTTCACTGTTTTACATTGTATTTAAACAAATTATAAAATGTAGGCACAGAATGGTAGAATTTCTATTATGGGAAATCTGGACTTCGTTACTTTCAAGTCTAAGTGACGGTTGCCTGTCAACTCTCATTAATAACCTAACCCTTGACCCAGTGTACAGTATTTAGAGTATTTAACTCTGAATCTTGATGTATCATAGCATGTATTTTGAGGTCCACTTTCCCCCAGTGATACACATGCTTGTTAACAGATGTCTGTGTTTAGAGACATTGTTTGTGAGACTTGTCTGAGGGTGGTGTTTAAGATGAGAAAGTGCTAATGTAAAATATACAAATGTTATTTCTTGGTTACACTTACTGAAACTACTGGGTTCTAAAAGAAATTAAGGATTATTTCTAGGAGGTTATTAGATTTTGCTTGGATACATGACCATGATGTGATAAATTATATCCTCTGAGCAGCATAGTACATTATATAGTAAGAGTGTAGTACTAAGTCTTTGTTCTTCAGTATAGAATTATAGAAGTGTTTAGTTTTAAAGTAAATGTGGAAATTTATTATTTGGTGGCTGAGGAAGTGAGAACTGAAGGAAGAAAAACGTTTTTCAAATTCTCTGTTTAGGAAATAACCTACTGAGGTTGTGCATGAGGCTGCAGGTATGAAAGTATGAAAACTAAGAAGACATAGGAGTATTTTTTTTTTTTTGCTAAACTACTGTATTTTGCCACATATAATACTTACTTTTTTGCCTAAATTTTTGAGGAAAAAATAAGGATGTGCATTATACATGGGTATAATGAATATATAACATGGGTATAATAATCGTATTTTGCCATGTGTAATGTGCACAAAATGTGGATTTGCATTATACATGGGAACACATTATACACAGCAAAATATGGTGTATACCAGTAATTGTATCTTTGTCATTAAAAGTCATTTCATTTAAATTACTTTTAAATGCTAGATTGGCTATAGTATATCCATAGGAGAAGTAAGCGTAACGCCTGATGTTTAAGATGAATTAGAGTGTTAGTCACCTCTGAAGTTTTCAAAGTTTAAAATAAATCAGCTCCTCTATTCCTTTATCAGGGATTAGTTGCTTGGTCATTTTGTTTATTTGACTTGTGTGAGCTGTGGAAAGTTAACCATCCAGAGATAGAGCCCAGAGATAAATACTCTTTATGCTAAGCCATTGTGAGAGAAATAAAGTATACTTATATCCTAATTCCAGTGCTCCTCATTCAGTAAATCAGAATGTGGAAAACCTTATTTTCAATTTCAGAAAAAAATAGTTTTATGTATTTTAACATATATAATAAAGCAAGAATAAGGTGTATGGAATATATATAAATATGAATATATATAATCTATTAATCTTAATGTAGTTAATATATTTTCTACAACAAATAGTATTACGTATGTGTTGCACATATTAATGACATAAGTGTTGCATTCGTGTGTGTGTACACATGCATGCATGTAATACTTCATTAAAGCTTTGCTACTTTTTTGTAGCAGGCCAAGCATAGTTGTTTATAAACTGACACTAAATTCAGTTCCTATAGATGCAGCTGGTGGTTTACTTTTTAAAAGGGGCTTTTTTTCCTTTTTATTTTAGTTTTCTAGTGATATGCTTAAATTCACATCCAAATCTATTACTCTGTCGAAGGTAGCTACAGTTGAGTTCAAGATTGTTTCTAAGATTTTGAATTGTTCTGGAAGGGTTTTAAAATCATGTTTGAACAGTCACATCACTGAAGTAGCTCAAGTTTACAGGCTTGGCAGAGTGGAACAAAGCAATGGGAATGTTCACAGTAACACTGCAGTTGGAAGGTGACAGTATAAGATGTGATTATTGTCTGGTATTTTTGTGTAGATAACTGTCCTAAGGTATTGAATTGTAGTTATGCAAATATACATTATAAGCTAGAATATTCTCCCCATCTTTCTTCCCCCAAGTTACTCATTTGAGGCTAAAAATTAAACTCTAGGAAAGCGGTTAAACCAAAACAGGTCACATCCTGGAGCCAAAAGCTCTTCCCATTTTTAAATAATGTGTCGTGTGGAATGCTATAGAGAATATTTGCCTCAGGTGTTTAAGAGTAATTTTTAATAAGCAGAATGCACCGTGGGGTTTACATTTGAGTAGTTTGTAAGGTTTTCTTAATTGAATATTTGAAGAGGAACTTTGTAAAAATTTGTTGGAGAAATTAAGCTGTCTCTTTGTTACATCTACCTCCACTTTGCTACTTATGGAAATTTATGTTTGCAAACAGTGTTTGGTTATTTGTGGGTATCCTTTCTAAGTATCTTTTATGCTTATAGATTCTGAGAAAAGAATAAAAATTTTAGGTAACTAATATTCATCAGATCGACAGATAATATCTTTTAGATCTATTTGTCAGGATACAGAGTTTTCAGACTATATCACTTTACATCACAGTCATCGTTGTTGATGATGATAGGGACACACCTATGTTTATGTATCATATATATATTCATTATCTTAATTTAATCTTGCCAGCAATCCTGTGTGAGCTGGAAACAAATCTGTTCTCTAGATGAAGAAACGGAAGCAGACCGAGATACTACAGATATTTTTTTCCTCTCAAAAATTGCACTTCAGCACTTTGTTTCTCTGTTCCTCATCACAGATCAGCCAGGTAGTTAGCAGTTTTTTAAATTTCCTTAGAGGTGAAACTTTACCTGATATATGTACTGATCATTTAGGTTAGTTCTGGACAGAGACAGAGGAGAGTCAGTTTTTCTCTTGTCTTGAGTTTCCTTCTTATGTATGTACATTACATTATCTTCACAGCTTTAAGGAAGGTGATGGTCTGTTGACTGTTAGTACCTTGCTTGACTCAAAGTGTCCACTTTTCACATGAGAAAAGACATATACATTGTGTGGGACGGGACGTATGTTAAGTTTCTTCAAAGCTTGTTCATGTAATACACCTGAAAGTGGGTTAACTTTTTGATGTTTTTATTCTGATGTACCTCTTACAAAGGTTACTACTACTGCCTCAGGTGGCTGCAAATCGGGCTGGTTTCAAGAGATTTCATGGTCTCTTACACAGTTGCCTGCTTTTGAACAAAGTGTACTGTAGGATTCTGGCACACAGTGTATTCTTCTGTTGCCTGTGAAATTACCTAACTGAAGATTGTAAAGTTTGCTATACTTAGTCTTCCTAAGAATGCTTGATTTTTAAACTACTATTAGGGAGAGATTCATCTCTTAATGACTAGATTTCACTCATTTTCCAGTGGGATGGTGGTGGTGGAATGTTGTTTGAAATAAGATTATTTTTTAGATTTTGGTTTAAGTCCGTAATGTTTTCCTTGTTCCTATCAATGCAGGCCTTGGTGAAGACAGAACTTTGTTTTTAGAAATTACATTCATTATGAATTTTCTAAGGGAAAAATACTTATTGGTTTCAAGGAACAAATTCCTAATTTGAATGGTAATGTGTCTATCTTTAAACCTCAGTGTGGCTGCTCTAGAATCCAAAACTCTTTATTGGCCTGTGTTTTTGAGAAGTTTTTGAGTACATGAAGTACCTTGAGCAAGAAAAACAGAACCATTTGCCTGGGTAATTGGAGGCATTGCTAAACATATCAGTCTAATACAGAGATGGGATTAGGAGTCTGAAAATTAAGATTTGGGAAAGAAATCCTTGAGAGGGGAAGCAGCGTATATTTTATGTTTTTAAGTGTCATATCTGTCAGCATTACGTCATCAGAGTGAAAAGTATACATCCATGGTTTTGCCACTTTAATTCTTTCCTTCAAAATAATTAAAGCGAGGGTTTACGTATCTGGAATATAGTTTTCCCTAGCTTGGTCTTTCCTGCTACAGAACCAGATGAAACCACAGCACTGTGTCATTCATTCTCTTTAAAAATTGCTTTGCATCCTGTTCAGGCTCCTGGTGTTTACATCTTAGCACACCCAACTTCATCTGTCAGTCCCTTCCAGCCTCGAGTCTGTTTACAGAGAAGCCACTTCTCACTGCTGGAGGAATGGTGACGGCAGAGGCCGCGCTGCTCTCCAGCTCATTCCAGGTCCCCCGCCTCATGCCCTGGGAAGACAGAACATAGTAACAGCAGACTCTTAGGTGCCAAACAGCTTATAACTGTTTGTTATGCAGTGAAATATTCTTTTTTCTATCAGGCTCAGACATTTAGGTATAGAACGTATAAACATAGACCGTGGAAAACTTCAGTGACTTGTTGGAGGGCACGCAGCACGTTCCTCGTAGGTCTTAAGTACGAGTCTCAACTGATGTGCCTGGTAGGTTTGGTTTACATTATACTGGTCTCTCTTTCCTTTATTCGTGTGTGTGTGTGTAGACACTTCTCTTTCTTTTTCTGTTTATCCACACCTTCAGTTTCTACTTGCTTCCTCATCTTTTTCCGATTCTCTTTTACTTGTCTGCTATCATTTCGGCTACCACTGCTTTTCTCTGTGTCAGGACCACTTTCTCGAGCAGTGTGGTGTGAGTGCAGGAATACAACTTTCGGAGTCAGACCTGGCTTGGATCTTGACTCACACGTTACGTGATCTTTGGTAAAGTGCTTAATCCTCAAATCTCAGTTTTCTAACTGTAAAGTGGAGATGAGAATAGTACTTACCTGCAAGGAAATCCACCTAGCCAGACTGTAATGATAAAGTGCTGACTTCCAAGGCAGACTTTGAAGAGACACTTACCACTGGGAAAGATGTTAGACCTGGTTACTCTTAAATTCTGAGTTAAGAACTGCTCCTCCCAACTAATTGTGTGTTCATGTTACCACCACCAGTCTGTCAGTTTTCTCTTTCCTAAAGCAGGATGCTGTGGCATTTCAGTCAGCCCTGGGAAAGGTCCAGGTAACAGGAGAAATGGAGATGGAGTAACAGGTAGCTGGATAATTCGTTTACAGAGGAGAATTAATTTTACTCTGTCCTGTAGCACTGTGTCCTTGTGCGGCTGTCTGGTCAGTGTGTTTCTCCAGAAGGCTTTGTCACACGTGTCTCTACTCTTGGAAACCCAGCCTCGAGCAGGAATGTGAAGTGTAGAGGAAACAGGAACCCTTCTGTGTCCTGTTTGAGAACTCAGTTTTCTCTGAATAATTACTTCTAACATGTCTGTCTCCTACCATATAGACCACATGACCATAAAATCCAACATATTACTTTTAATATTTTCACATTTCCTTAGATTTTGATACAGGATAATAATGAGGAATAGAAATTCCATAAAAATTAGAATTACTGTTACTTCACTATATGAAGTCAGGTGAGAGGTGGTGCTTTGAGGCCATACCTGAGCACTGTGCTTCGGCTACTACTTTTGCTCACTTAGTTTCTGGTGGAGCAGGGACCGCATCTGGTTTTGCACAGGATTGTATCCTTAGGGCTTCAGTCAGTGAGTGCCTAGTTCATAGTAGATGTGCAGTACAAATGTGTTAAATGCATATAAGGAAAATCATTTTTATATTATATGTACCAGAGATTATTGACAGTTTTTTAAAAAGCTCAGATTATACTTTATTCAGGCCAATCTATTTTATAATAGTTTGTACTTTTAGGAAATAAAATAAAACTTACTATTAAGCTTTTTACTATATGTGCTTTGAATAAAGTGTTGAACTGTGCAGACTGTAAATATAGAGGTTATGAAAAGCCTTGAGAAAGGAATCATTACATCATTACATCCCTTTTGGTGCTATCCTGGTAGGGGCATCCTTTTCGTTAGGGGTGTGTGTGTCTATGTGTCTGTGTGTTTTTTTTTTTTAAACCTTTTTTTTTTAAGATTTTATTTATTTATTTTTAGAGAGGGAAGGTGGGGGAGAGAGAGAGAGACAGAGACAGAGACAGAGACAGAGAGAAACATCAATGTGCGGTTGCTGGGGGACATGGCCTGCAACCTAGGCATGTGCCCCGACTGGGAACTGAACCCGCGATGCCTGGTTCGCAGCCCGCGCTCAATCCACTGAGCTACACCAGCCAGGGCTATGTGTCTGTGTTTTAAAGCTAAGACCATTCATATTGAGATGTTTATGCATTTTACCTTCTCACTTGATCTACAATTCATTAGAGCGGGGGTCCCCAACTTCAGGGCCACCAGTAGGCGGTGAGCTTGAATGGAAAGCGCTTGAACCATCCTGAAACTGTCCTTTCTACCACCTGGTCCATGGAAAAACTGTCTTCCATGAAACAGGTCCCTGGTACCAAAAAGATTGAAGACCAGTACACTAGAGAGTTTGAGGTTGATACGTTTTCAGTTCCAGTCACCTTGACATCTGGGGTTACTGGAGTGTTGCTCTTGTTTTTTTAAGAAGAAATAGAAATGCGACTTTCTTTAATCTTGGAGCTTGCTATAAAGGACCTTTTGGAATATTGGGTATAGTAGATTGTCTAATGACATTCATTTGCTTTTGTTTGTGAAATTAAGGTTGTACTCATCTGGTGCATGATTACAATCTTGGGTTTTCCTCTATTGAGCTTAGGTGGAATTTGGATACAATTCGGAAGGATAATGAAAAAATCAAAGAAATTGGTTAGTTAGGGCAACCCATCCCTCCCACTCCATAGACATATAATTCCTTCAAAATTTTTGAGAGTTATGTTTCATTTTCATTCTGATATACCAAAACCTCTTTAAGGCCCTGAGGGAGTTGGGGCTCGAAGAGGATAAAATGCACAGTGACAGATCCCTTCCACGTTGTCACATATAGATGTGCAGAGCCATCGTTATGCTAGGCTTCAGTGCTTCCGAAGGGTATCAGTAGTCTAATATGTTTTGGAAATGTGTGGTTCCAATAGGAGTGGGGTTGACTGCATGTGGTTCTCAGTCAGTTGTGAGATATATACAGTTATTTCTAACGGGGCGTTGACACGGACGGGCTGCAGTCACGGGGCCTCTGAGGAAAAGCAAGGCCCACAGACCCTAAATGGTAGAACTGCTGAGCAGAGAGAAACTGTGAGTGGGGTCTGGCCTAACTTCATTTTACAGAAGAAACTGAGACCCACAGGGCTAGGTTCAAAGCCACACATCTAATTCTTGCAGGGAATCAGGAGTAAAATCTAGGTTGTGTAAGCTGAAGGCCAGTCCTTGTTCCCACCTACATGTAGTTATTAGGTTTGCTTTCTACAGAAAAAGTCATTGTTGATGAATTGTAGATTTTCTTTGTGTTGTTAGGGTGGGTTTAAAGTACATGTGTTTTTTAAGCAATACATGTTAAAGAAAATTAATTTTTGAATTATTTTGAAATAGAGATTATGATTTTTTGTTCCACTTATTTTTTAAATGATTTTTATTGTATTTTTATTACCACTGAGTCCCTTTATATACTTCTCCCCCCACAATCTCCATGCTGTTGTCCATTTCCATGAGTCCTTTGTCTTTCTTGCTCAATCTCCCCACCCCTCGCTTCCTTCCGCCATAGCTGTCGTTCTGCTCTCCATCTGAATCTGTCCCCATTTTCCCTGTTGGCTCAGTTTGCTGATTAGATTCCACATATGAATGAAATCATGTGGTATTTGTCTTTTTCTGACTGGCTTGTTTTACTTAGCATAACATTCTCCAGGTCCATCCATGCTATTGCAAAAGTTAAAACTTTTTTTGTATAGCTGAGTAGTATTCCACTGTGTAAATGTACCATAGTTGTTTTATCCACTCATGTACTGATGGACACTTGGGCTGCTTCCATATCTTGGAGGTTGTAAATAACGCCGCAGTGAACATAGGGGTGCTTATGTTCTTTTGAATTAGTGTTTTTGTGTTTCTTTGGATATATTCCCAGAAGTAGGATAGCTGGGTTGAAAGGCAGATGCATTTTCATTTTTTGAGGTATCTCCACACTGCTTTCCACTGTGCCTGCACCAGTCTGCACTCCCAACAACAGTGCAGAAGGGTCCCCTTTCTCCACGTCCTCGCCAGCACTTGCTGTTTGTTGATTCATTGATGGTAGCAGTTGTCACAGATGTGAGGTTGTATCTCACTGTGGTTGTAATTTGCATTTCTCTGATGATGAGTGACATCGAGCATTTTTCACCTGCCTGTTGGCCATCTGTATGTCCTCTTTGGAGAAGTGTCTACTCAGGTCCTTTGCCAATTTTTTCATTGGGATTTTTTTTTTTTTTGGTACTGAGTTTTGTAGGTTCTGTATAAATTTTGGATATTAACCCTTTATCGGATGTATCAGTGAATATGTTCTCCCATTCTGTGGGTTGTCTTTTTATTTTATTGATTATTTCCTTTGTTGTGCAAAAACTTTTTAGTTTTATGTAGTCCCATTGTATATTTTTTCTTTTGTTTCCCTTGCCTGGGGAGATATATCTGATAAAATATTGCTATGAGCTGTGTCTGAGATTTTGCTGCCTGTGTTTTCTTCTAGAGTTTTTATGGTTTCAGGTCTAACATTTAAGTTTTTGATCCATTTGGAACTTGTTCTTGTGTGTGGTCTGAGAAGGTGGTCCAGTTTCATTTTTCTAGTCCAGTTTTCCCAACACCTTTTATTGAATAAACTGTATTTAGCCCATTGTATGTGCTTGCTTTCTCTGACAAATATTAATTGACTGTAAAGGTGTGGGTTTATTTCTGGGCTGTCTATCCTATTCTGTTGATCTATGTGTCTGTTTTTACGCCAGAACCAGGCTGTTTTGATTATTATGGCTTTATAGGATAGTTTGATATTAGGTAGCATGATTCCTCCAACTTCCTTGTTCTTTCTCAGGATTGCTGTTGCTAGGTGGGGCCTGTTGTGGTTCCATATAAATTTTTGAAATGTTTGTTGCACTTCTGTGAAATACGTCATTAGAATCTTGATAGAAATTTCAACATAGTACTGGAAGTCCTACCACAACAATCAACCAGGAAGAAGAAATAAAAGGCATCCAGATTGGAAAGGAAGGAGTAAAACTGCCTTTATTTGTAGATGACATGATACTGTACATACAGAATCCCCAAAATCCTCCAAGAAACTACTAGGACTGATAAATGAATTCAGCACAGTAGCAGGATACAAAATTAATCTAGAAACCAGCTGGCATATTTATATTCCAATAACAAACTGACAGAAAGGGGAATATTTAAAAAGTTCCATTTATGATTGCTTCAAAAAGAATAACATGTCTAGGAATACATCTAACCAAGGGGTCAAAAGACCTGAACCATAAAAAATGAAGGAAAAAAAAAGAAAGAAAGAAAGACCTGTACTAGGAAAATTATAAGATACCGAAGAAGGAAATTGAAGATACAATAAATGGAAGCACATAACCGTGTTCGAGGATAGGAAGAATTAACATCATTAAAATGTCCTCACTACTCAAAGCAGTCCATAGAGATTATTTTGAGTGCTTTCATTGGGCAGGGTTTTTGTTGTTGTTTTCAAAAACTAGAAAAAACATTTGTATGGCGTTCATTCTCTTCCACTATCCCACCCCCAATGAAATCCCTCAGCAAATCAAAGCAAAAGCTTTTTTAAATTTTTTTTTTATTTTTAAATAAATTTAGGCTTCATAAAAATAGGATAAAGCCATTTCAGAGATTAATAATAACTCATAACAACAGTACTACAGTTACAAGAACCAGGAAATTAACATTGACACACTATTATTAACTAATTGGTGATGTCTGTAGTTTCTTCCAGTGTGTGACACTGTCACATTCTTTCATGCCACTTTTATTGACACACTTGAGGATTACCGGTGTGTTATTTTGTAGAATATTCTTCAATTTGGGTTTGATGTTTTCAAATGATTAAATTGAGGTTATGCATTTTTGGCAAGGAAACAGCAGTACTGGCTGGCCATTTGTTTTCAGTGTATCACATTAGGGGTTTAATTGTTTTTGGTGATATTAACTTTGATCACCTGGTTAAGGTGGTATCTGCCTGTTTTCTCCACTGTACAGTCTTTCTTTTTCTCTTTGTAATTAATAAATGTCTTGTGGGGAGATTCTCTGAAACTGTACAGATAATCCTATTTCTCATACTTTTTGTTCACTAACTGTAGCATCTATTAAATGGTTCTCACCTGCAGTTATTATTACTGTGGTTTTCTATTGTCCATTTTCTATATCCATCTTTTTTTCTATATTAATTGTAATTTTTTAAGGATGATCTGTCTCTTCTTTCCCGTGTATTTATTTTATTCAATTTATGTCATTTTGGTGGCATGGATTATAATCTACCATCATTATCAAGTTATAGGTAAGAACTTCTAATAAAATTATTTTTGAAATTTTAATACATTGAGATGATTAAAAATTCAAAAGCTTATAAGTATGTGTTGAAAAAAAATCTCTTCCACCTCTGTATCCTGGGTACCCATTTCCATTGCAATGAGTTTATTTTTATTTATCCAGAAATATTAAAAGAGTTGGGTAAAGAATCTTTAATAAAAATTGCTAGATTCTCAACTATTTTTACCTGGATTCTGATGATACCTACTGATTGATTTACTGTTGTGTCTTAAGATATTTTGTTTTTATTTTTATTTTTTTTTTAATTTTTTTTTCAAGATTTTACTTATTTATTTTTAGAGAGGGGAGGGAGGGAGGGAGGGGGAGAGAGAGAGAGAGAGAGAGAGAGAGAGAGAGAGAGAGAGAGACAGACATCAATGTGTGGTTGCTGGGAGACATGGCCTGCAACCCAGGCATGTGCCCTGACTGGGAATCGAACCTGCGATGCCTGGTTCGCAGCCCGCGCTCAATCCACTGAGCTATACCAGCCAGGGCATGTCTTAAGATATTTTTGACAAATGTTTCTTATTCTTCAGATTTAAGTTTAAATTTTCATACAGTGTATATTACACAGAAATAAGGACTAGTTTTTCCTGAGTATTCTAAAGAACTAAGTGCCTAGAAAGCAAAATTTTTATTCAATAATACTTGATATTTAACTTATCTAACAGAGTTCAAAAGTAACTAACCTCCAGACGATTTAATTCAAATGATAAAGGATACATATTCCAATTAAAAGGGTTTTATTCACTTTTTAAAAAACCCTTTTCATCACTCTATTCTTTCTAATAGCCCATGTTGCCTTCTGTGTGTGCCAGCAGTATCCCTGCACTCATGCAGGACGCTGGGAGTGAAAGAAGAAGGCTGCAAAAATGTTTTTTTTTTTTTGAATCACCAAGAAATTGAACTTAGTGGACACTTAATATAGCTAGTAATAAACCAAAAATTGGTTTGTTTCATTTTCTTCTTTTACATTCTTCAATTATTGTCTCTTAAAGTGAATTTTAAGATTCTTATTTCAGGAAGTCCTTTATGAAACTGTAAATAAAAGGTGGTTGGACTTACTATGTCCTTAGACCAATCTTTTAAATCTCTGAACATTATTGTTATTATTATTTTGCAGAATAGTTATTCTACCTCAGATTCTGATGAGAATCAGGTGATAATTCAAGTAAGTTATTTTAGCATGGTAGAGGTTCTCATATATTGAAAAATAATTAGGTCTTTGTGAGTTTTTTTAAGGATTGGGAGTCACTGATTCAATCCTTACTGTAATTTTGTATAGAGAATTCAGTAATGCATTTGTAACATTAATGCAACATTTGACTTAAACGTAGTTTCTACTTTCCCAATGGGAATATCTTTATTTTCTAAGGGAAAACTATGAAATATTTATGTAGTAATGTGAAAGCTAAATGGTCTCTATCAGTCCATCTCCCAGAGATGACTACTGTTAGTAGTGGTTATGTCTTTATAGTTGCCATATAAGTTACGTTATTTTAAGGTGTACGATGAAGCGATAAGACATTTGTATACCTTCCAAAATGATTCCCCGGGCGAGTCTAGTGCCCGTCCAACATCATGCGTGGCAGTTGCACTGGTATTGACTGTTCCCTGTGCTTTGAACCCTCGGCAGCTGTTTGGCGATTTGTATTTAACCCCTTCACCTCCTCCCCATCCCCCAAGTCTGGGAGCCATCTATTTGTGCTCTATGAATTTGTTTCTGTTTTGCCTGTGTTTATTTTGTTTCTTAGATTCCATATGTAAATGAAATCATAGGGTATTTGTCTTTCTCTGTGTGACTTATTTCACTTAGCATAATACCCTCTAGGTCCATCCATACCAGGTCATGAAATGCTAAATCATATGGTAGTTCTATTTTTAAGTTTTGAGATATAATATCTTTTTTTTTACTTTACTGTGTCTATCTAAAAATAACACATACTTAGTATAAATTGGATTATATAATAGACATTCTTTTCTATAACCCTTGAAAGAGCTTTTGTAAGTAAGGTGCAGCTATTGTTAAGTACCTTACAAGATACAAAACATGGAATTAGGATGTATACATTTTCATGAGACTTGGCTGTTTCTGGTTTTTTTTTTTTTTTTTTTTTTGTGAGATGTATCAACAGTTTTGCACAGTTGTTAGTTTTGGCAATTTAAAGGAGAGCTATGATAAATTTAATTTTGTAGTTTTTCTTTTTGTGCTTATAGTTCTGAAGTACAAATACTGTTTAACCTAAAAAATAAGGTCCCATCTAGAGAATTATTGATAGCTTGCTTTTTTTTTCTTGTCATTTTCAAAGCAGTTTCTTCACAGTTAAATCAGATTTATGCTATTTGGTTGTTTGAGTAAACAGAACATATTCTACTAACTAGTGCATATTGTTTAGTAATCTGCTTTTTAAAGCATTTGCTTTTCTGTACCTTGTGAATGTGACTTTTTAACATGAGCACAGTAAAGTTATATTATCCCATGGGTTTTGCTATGCTCAGAAATATCTTTAAACCTCTCCTGGTATTTAGTAAACCCTGAATTACAGGTTTCTGTTAGCAGAAAAAAGCTGTATTGACCAGGGGTACATGACAGCCACCTCTATGTAGTGGCAGTTCTTCAGTTATAAATACATCCCTAATATTTGAATATTTAATGAGTACCGTGTAAGTAGACACTAGTGATTTGTCACGTTAAGACCTAAACTCACTAAAAGCCTTCTTTGCTATCTGTGCGAGTGTGCCGGGCCCGTGTCCATGCTGTCTGTGCGAGTGTGCCCGCCCAGTGTCCAGCCTGAGACCAGTTGTGGTGGTGAGTGAGAGCAGAGCTCACTTCAGCTTTGGCAGAAAGGTGAGAGCTCTCATTTTAACTTCACTGGTGACATTTACATTGTGTACATCAGAACATGTTTTTATAAATGATTGCCTCTTATTTTACTGCATAAATCAATGGAAAATGTGAAATTTAAAACTGAGGCAATAATAGTCACTTGATACTGCAACTTTTTTAGCTCCAGCTGTATTACAAGGATAAAGTAATTTTTTGGTGGATTTAAGTGTAAGTCAAAAAGAAAACAGATATAATGTCCAAATATAATGTTTATTAACATTGGAATAGCTAGTTGAGCAATTAGAACTAGCTACCATAACGTTGAGTACAGAACATGTCTTGTATAACATTTTTTTCAGTGCTTTAAACAGTTATTTTTTAATTTGGAATGTTATAAAACCTCAAAATAATAACTTCTATGTATTTTACTGGTACATCATTGATAGTTTTTGTTTACTACTGAGCTAGTAAATATTTTTATTATTTCCTAATTTTTGTTTTCTTGGTTTAAATTTGTTGAAAAAATTCTAAGCCAGAAAGTGAAATAGGGCCATATTTTATTCTTTTATCTGGTCTTCCAACATTGCAGTATTGAATTTATACACAGTGTTTATCTATCTTGGTAAATGACTGCTTAATTTTATAACTTAGATTTCTCACCTATTTTTCACTTCTGTATTATTTGTGCTGTCTTCAATTCTGACATTTAACTTTTCCCATTGAGTGATTCATCTGTTTGTTAATTCAGTAGCTTAGGTTTTAAAAGAATATGCAAAATTTTATAGTGGCCAAGGGTGGCACAGGGATACACGTAGAGTAACTCAGATGTTGCAGTAAGAGCCACCCAGCAGAAATGGGCTGATGCTCATGAAATAGGAGAATGATTTTAAAACAAAGCTTTTACTTAAATTCATAGGTGAAATAAGGGCAAGAGACAAGGCTTAAGGCAGATGATGTATATTAACAGGTCACATAAAATAGAACTATGTGATGACAGTTTTTTCTTCTAAATTGTAAATAGCACAATTACTGACAGATAATTGAGCTTTCGTTTGGAACAGGAAAAAAATCAAGATAATTAAAGCAGAAGAATGTGAGGAAGACAGTAAGTAGCACAAGTGAAACAAGTTTTTATTCCTAAACAAAAGTAGTTTCCAGGACATTGAGGTTTGAAAAAGCATAACTGAATATCAGTTCAAGAAAGCATGGAAAAATGAGAGGAGCCCGAATGATGGAAAGTTGACTGCTCCCCCAGACCGAAAAATTTCTGTTCTGAACTTGGTGGCACAACCTGTAGTTCCAAAACAGATTATTTCCTGTTGAAACTGATAGATCCAGAGGGAGGTTCAGGTCTTGCTGCAGCTCAAGATTTCATCAGGCAGCTGATGAGGTGTGTCTGCATTTCAGTGTCCATGCTAGAGAAGGGCGAGCTCGAGGAAGCTGCAGTTAATTGGGTCTTTGACTCACTGAATAGTCATCCTTAAAAAATGTCAACTGATAGAGTAACGGGAACAGTCCACACACACAGGATTTAAATTGTCTCAGTCGTGGCTGTGTCAGTGGTGGAGGCTTGTTTTGGTACTACCAGCACGTCAGCACAGCGATGTGCTCATGCAAGAAGTGACGGGGTTTCTGAACACACTGTGGGGGGTGGGGGGCTTGGGCCTGGGGGTCCGCATCTGCAGGCGGCGCACTCCATGCCTGTCAGGGAAGGATTTGCACACGGTGTGGGATTTTCCATATTAAAGGGGACACGGACAAATGGAATGTGTCTAGATGAGTGGGAGGGTGTAAAGCCATGTCACTGTGCATTTAGAGAGGACGACGCCTGGATGTCACAGAGCTCTTCAAGTCTTCACAGGGCTGTCATGTGAAAGGCTTTGATGACTGGTGAGCTTTGGAGTGCTGAGTGGTGGGGCAATGTGAGAAATTTGAGGGGTGATTTTGCTCAGTAAAATAAATTTGTAACATTTAAGAACCTCAGAGATATCTGAAGCAAACTGTCTTGATCTTGGGGATATTTTTGACTTACTGTAGTAGTTATTTTTATACTAGGAGATTAAACAAATGGTTCTCAGCTTTTAGTTCCCTGAGCTGCTGTTGTAGGGTGATGAATGTAGTGTGCAGATGAGGGGACATCCGAATATTGCCACGTTACGTTTAATACAACAAAAGAATATATGAAACATACTAGTCATGCAGCATTCTTGGGTTTCATAAGTGAACACCTGTGAATCCACTACCTGCAAAGGAACTAGAGTATCACCTATTCCCAGGACATGCTCTTTTTTTTTCTTTCTTTTTTTTTTTTGGCTGTAATTATATCAGTTGATACCACCATTATCCAAAGCTCTGATTGCCAAAACTCCAGAGTTTGGAGACAGAACTTTAACCATGAGTGAAAATAAATGGAGCTTTGCATGCTGAGGTTGGAAACCAGTGAATTCAATTGACTCACTCAATAAGCAGCCTCTAATTATATGAGGCACAGTCACATACAAGTTAAGCAAGAACGTGTCTAAAATCACACAAGCAGTTACTGTTAGAACTGGAATCAAAACTTGTTCTAACTTGAGTGTTGTAAAATAACATGCCAAGAAGTACTAATGATTTCCTGGCTAGAAAGTTGCTGTTAATAAAGGGTAGTACTCATACTCAGCTGGTTAGATTGACAGTGAATTAGGTTGTAAATCTCTTGAGAACTAGAACTTTGTTATCTTTTGTTCCTATATGTGCTGTTTTGTTATAATTTGTGTTCTATTATTATATTGAGTGAGATATCTTAGAGACTGAAAGAAACGTGGTAGAAATACTTTTTTATCTTAAGAAAAAGTAGAATTTATAATCTTATTTTTTTAGGTGTTTTTTTTTTTTTTAAAGAATACTCTTTTTTTTAAAGATTTTATTTATTTATTTTTAGAGAGGGAAGGGAGGGAGAGAGAGAGAGAGAGAAACATCAGTGTGTGGTTGCTGGGGGACATGGCCTGCAACCTAGGCATGTGCCCTGACTGGGAATCGAACCTGCGACGCCTGGTTCACAGCCCGCGCTCAATCCACTGAGCTACACCAGCCAGGGCTTTTTTAGGTGTTTTTTAATGATTATGTCATTACAGTTTTCCCAATTTTTCCCCCTTTATCCTCCCTCTGCCCAGAATCCCTCCCCCTTAGTTCATGTCCATGGGTTATACATATAAGTTTTTTGAGTCCTGTTTCTTACACCATTTTTTATCTCTCCCTGTCTATTTTATGCCTACTAATTATGCTTCTTCCCTGTACCTTTTCTCCCCTATTCCTTCCTTCCCCCTCTCCACATGATGTCCATTTCTCTGATTCTGTTCCTGTTCTAGTTATTTGCTTAGTTTTTGTTTTTGTTTTTAGGTTCAGTTGTTGATAGCTGTGAGTTTGTTGTCATTTTACTATTCATAGTTTTGTTCTTCTATTTCTTAGATAAGTTCCTTTAACATTTCATGTAATAAGAGCTTGGTGATGATGAACTCCTTTAACTTGACCTTATCTGAGAAGTACTTTATCTGCCCTTCCATTCTAAATGAGAGCTTTGCTGGATAGAGTTGTCTTAGATGGAGGTCCTTGCCTGTCATGACTTCAAATACTTCTTTCCAGCCCCTTCTTGCCTGCAAGGTTTCTTTTGAGAAATCAGCTGATAGTCTTATGGAAATTCCTTTGTAGGTAACCGTCTCCTTTTCCCTTGCTGTTTTTAAGGTTCTCTCCTTATCTTTAATTTTGTGTAATGTAATTATGATGTGCCTTGGTGTGTTCCTTTTTTGGATCCAACTTCTTTGGGACTCTCTGGGCTTCCTGGACTTCCTGGAAGAATATTTTCTTTGCCATGTTGGGAAAGTTTTCCTTCATTATCTATTCAAATAAGTTTTCAATTTATTGCTGTTGTTCTTCTACTTCTGGCACCCCTGTGATTCAGATTTTGAAACGTTTCAGGTTGTCCCAGAGGTTCCTAAGTCTCTCTTCACTTTTTTGAATGCTTGTTTCTTCATTCAGTTCTGGTTGGATGTTTATTTTCCCTTTTGTTCCAAATTGTTGCTTTGAGTCCTGGTTTCCTTCCTGTTATTATTGGTTCCCTGAATATTTTGCTTTATTTCATTTTGGGTATCTTTCATTTGTTTTTTCATTTTTCAACCAAGCTCAGTCAGTCCTGTGAGCATTTTGATTACCAGGGCTTTAAATTCTCCATCAGTTAGGTTGGCTATCTCCTTTTCGTTTAGCTCTCTTTCTGAGGTTCTGC
>PVIA01011154.1:0-46642 GCA_004024845.1 Tonatia bakeri
GTTTCATCTTTATTAGTACTTTTACTGGCTGAGTCCTGAATTGAATATGTATTTACTTTTCATTATTAAGTAGAAACAAAGTTCCATGATACTTTCTGTGTTGTACCATTAAAATACTCCATTTCTAGCAGTAGCACCTCAAAGGGAATCCTTTTCAACTATTCATGTTTGAGATTTGTACCAGTTTTTCTCTTCTAGAGGATCCTATATTTCTCCTGATTTTGTGTCTCCAGTGAGATACAGTTCCATATCTTTCACCTTTCCTTTCCCTTTTCTTCCTTCCCTTTTGCTTCCTATTTTTCTTATTTCTAACCCAGTGTCTTAATGTTCTATTGCTGCATAATGAATTATACAAACTCTGGTTAGAATAACATACGTTTATTATGTAATAGCTTCAGTAGGTTAGGAGTTTTGGCATGGCTTAGCTGGAACTTCTGCCCAGGGTTTCACAAGGCTTTCCCAAAGTGTTAGCTGGGCAGCATTATTTTCTGGAGACACAACTGGGGAAGAGTCTGCTTCCAAAATCATTCAAGTTGACAGAATTCATTTCCCTGAGGATGTACTACTGAGGACTTGGGCTTCTTACTGATGGTTGTCCGGGGGCCTCCCTCAGTCTCTTGCTGAATGGCTTCCTCAACATGGCTGCTTGCTTTAGTAACACAGCAAAGAGTATCCCACTTCAGTCTGCTAAGGTTGAGCCTTACATGATATAATGTAAACATGGGAGTGATACCTCATCACTTTTGCTGTATTCTGCTTATTAGAAGCAAGTCACAGGTCTCTATTACAGAGAAGAGGAAATAACTTCACAAAGGTGCAAACACTAGGAAGTGGGCAATCTTTGGTGGAAGGGATACAGCTTAGGGCCTATGTGCCACGCCTAGATGCTTTACAAATTATAATGTCATAGGATACGCATAACCTTAATCTTGTTAATTTTATGAGCAAGATATCAAAATATGTACTATACTTGGGATCCTTGGAAAACTCTGACTGCAGTAGAAAATAGGAACTAAAGGTACTTATCTTGAAAACCCCCTTAAAGGTGAGAAGCTTAGGAAAGGTCAATAAGTTTGCAAAGATCCTACAGAAAATAAGGTATGTGTTGAGGTCTGAGCAAAGTGGAAAGGGTTGGAAATAGTCCAAGTGGGCAATATGATGACAGTCAATTAAAGTGGAGAGATTAAATTGCTAAGTAACGGTGAGTATCAATCTTAGATTGGTTGGAGTGAATTTGTAATGGAACCAACTAACAGTTTAATGGTGTTATGCAGCAATACTAACCAGGTAGTTTGGAAGTAGGTCTTAAAAAAAAAAGGTAAAGGTTAACCAGGGATTGGATTGTCAAAGCATGAACAGTGGACATTTAAACAGTGGGAAATTCTAACTCATTACTATTGCAGTTTAACTTGTCTAGATGAAGAGAGATAATTTCTTTCCTAAGGTATGGGCTATTTTAAACATACAGAGAAGAAAACAATATATAATGTAATAGACAATACTCACTCCCAAACTTATTAGATGTTAAAATTTTACATTTTTCTTTTGAATATTTTTTAACAGATAAAACCACATCTCCTATCCTATCTCTTTTTTCTCTCTTAGTGAATATTTGAGATTTGAAGTTATTATCACATCTGTTAACTGGGTCAGTATGTATAATCTTAGAATGTAACTTTAAAGAAGGGAATTCTTTTACACCACCATTAGCAGTGATAGTAAAAAAAGAAGGAAAGAATTAAGTCAATCTTTGATGACCATGACTAATACCCAGATGTTTTGTTGCAATATTGATGTGTCTAGTTTCAGAGCAAAAATTAAAATGTTTTAATATCCATTTGGTTTAGAAGGTTAAGGGCAAAAGAATAGATGCACTCTTCTGTGGAGGAGTTAAACTGGAAGGCAAAGGGAGCTCTTGACCAGCACAGCTATGGGAGATGATTGTTCATCAGAGGGTGTGAAGTCCGCTGTAAGCACAATCACATTCCTTAGCCAGCTCTCTGCTGCCTGTGTGTAATGGGCATTAAGTTTATCTCTGTTCAATCAGGATTAATTCTGGCTTTTGCCTTACAGACACTTTCTTGGCTTTTTAATATTCTGGCTTTTGATCTTTTTTTTCTTTTTGGGATTTTCACTAGATAGGTAGTAACCTCAAGGCTATTTCTTGAGTGATAGACTCCAGTGATTTCTTAAGTTATGTACTCCAAACATGTGACAAGTTCTCAGACAATATAGCACTTATATAGAAATCAAGCAAAGACACTCAAACATAAAACATTTATATTCACATATACTTAAAATATATTTACACTGATTGACAAGTATATTTTGTTAATGAGCATCCTCAAAACTCTGAATTTAGTACATCAACAAAGTTACTAACTTTGTTGTGTTTTAGAGACATCTCAAACTTAACTCACTTAAAGGTCACAGTATTTGACAGATAAAGATTCTTTATTGCTAGGTGTCAGAGTCACCTCTAGATTTAACCCAGTCTAAACCACATGATTTGGACTTGTTTTTTGGGGTAACAAATAGCCTAGACTTCCCTCTTTATTATTATGGATGGGTAATTAAACCCTTCTAACAACAAGCAATCTAAGAATACGGAAGGATGCATGGGTAGGTGGTAGTAGTGGGAAAGCATTAGCCTCAGCTTTCTGACTTCGTGGTTTATTGTTTCATAAATCAAAGGAAAAGACCCAGCTTTTAGGAAGGGAAAGATGGATACTGTTTTAGACATCTTGAGTTTGAGATTCCTTGGAATATCTTGGTAGTGATGGTCATGAAGTAGTTGGTGAAAAAGCTTACTTTGAAATATGAGAGAGAGAGAGATCGATCCAGCCTAAAGATAATAGATTTTAGAGTCATCAAGGTATAGAAGTTTTGGGACCCATGAATGTGAATAAGTTCAGGAAGAGTGTGTCAAATTAGAGGAACAAAGGCCAACCCAGGGAATCTTAACAATTAAGGCATTAGGGAGAGGAGTCAGTAGACAAGGCTGAAAAGAAGCATAGAAGTAAATAAAAACTCAGGAGGAAATGGTGCCGGGGAAAAAAAAGAGTGGATAGTTCTAAGAAGGAGGTACTAGTGAACAGCATCGATGCTTTTGTTGATTCAGGTTTGAAAATAATCCTGACTTGGGCCAACACAGGTCAGAAGAAGAACGAAAACATTTTTTATTGGAATTGTGAAAGTAGAATAAGATAGCAGTGGGTTGAGGATTGAAGGGGAAGTGAAGTAAAGTCATCAAATGCTCTCTATGATTTTAATCTTATTCCCTTTAAGGCAAGGTAAATAATTTGTATCTCAAGAGTGTGAAGAGTTTCAGAATTGTATTTTTAAAAACAGAAGAAAGTTAATATTTAGGAGAGTTCAAGAATCAGGTCTGGTGTCTATTGAGCTAAGTTAAAAAAAATTTTCCCTCCTTTTTGGGTACTAATTTAAGGATATTTTAAGAGTAGCTGTGACTTTGAAATGCCTAAACCTGCCTCGAAGTGCCTTGAGAAACATTTGTGAGAAAGAACAGTTTAGGAAAGAGTCCCCACTGCCGCAGGATGCAGAGTGGTTAGATGTCAGAGATAATGAGGTTTAAATAATGGCAAAGAAAGTTGAAAAGCTTTCAGCATCTTTGCTGACTCCAAGAAGCAAAAAACATCCTGCCCTCCAGCAAACACATTTTCCCTCCTGAAATTCTATCAAATAAATTCAGAGGGACATGAAAAAAATGGAAATATCTCTTGTAACATGTTCTGATGTGGTTGCACAGCCCCTATGTTATAGATTGATGAATTTTGACACTGAATCTGATTTCTCTGGCATGTTCATTGTGTAAAAGAACTTGTTGATGTACAACTTTATAATCATTCCAGGGAACTTCAGAAGGCATTGCACTAGAATGATAGCATAGATACTATATAAGCAAGGAGAAATCTTTCCCTCAAAATTGAAGGCACTTCATAATAACATTCAAGGAAAATTGCCTCCTTTGAGGCACTCTATTCACCCATTCTTACCGATGACAAGAAATGCAGCCTTGGTTTAACATTTCATTTGGAGTATCACAGCCCTAGCTAGCTTTGAATGGGCTTATTTTTCAGGATTTGAAGTAGTAGCTCATCACATATTTCTCAGCTTCTGAAATGATTGGTATTCTTGTCCTATCTGGCAGCTGTTGGAGGGTATTTTATTTAACCAGTAAAGAGTTCCAAAATAGAAGTGTCCTGTATGTATTTTAAAAACGCACATTTCAGGCCTTCATTAACTTGAAGGAGTAGATAAAAATCCCAAAGTGAAAATGACACAATAACATTGTAACATTGTAACAATGTACTTGCAAAGGCTTAAGGAATCTATAGATGTCCCTGCCCTTCAGCTCCCAAGCAAACAATGCAACTGTCATGTCCAACATCCAAGAACTAAATAAATTAATTCAAAATCTTGATTCACTGCAGTGTTTATGGAATCATGTGTTCTCACTAAGTTTTCTAGTTATTAGTTGGTTAAATAGAATTCCCCATTTATCTGAATTTTTATTGCCACAGAGTTTTAGAAATGTATGCCATATTTTATTAATTTAGTGGTTATCCTATTGATGTAAAAGCTGAGTGTGTTTGTCGATCTATTTCTGTTGTAGGTGGAGAGGCAGTTGTTTTATTTTCCTTGGGATCTGCACAGAGGAGGGTGTGGCTGGTGGTTGCTGAATTTTTCTAGTTCTAGATATTGCAATTAGTCTGCTTAATATGTTCTCAGGCATCCTGTGTCCACCACCTCTTCAAGAACATATAATATTTTATTTTATCCTATTCTCAATTTTTAAATGTTCAAGTATTGGGTATGGGAGGTACTAAAGCTTTTGTACTAAAATAGTACAGAATTTGCATGTAACTTATACCTTAATAGGAGAAAAGAGACATGTACTACTGAAAAGCTAAACTGCCTGGGATTGAATCCCGGCTCTGCTACGGGCTAGCTGTATGACCTTGAATAACGACTATGTGTATTTGCATCTCAATTTCTTTCCTTATAAATGGAGATAACATTAATACTTACCTCATATGGTTGCTCTTGGTACTGCTGAAGAGCTCAGATCAGGGCCTACTACAATCACTCATTGTCTACTATCATAGCATATTATAGAAAACCTTGATGAATGGAGTATACACTCCACGTATGTGTTAGCTGATTGTTATAACCCTATATCCTTATTCATGGTTAGAGTGCAGAGTGCGTCTTCAGGTTCTGGGCCATGGGAGATGTCTCAGTCAGTTCAAGATGCTGTGACAGAATATCACAGTCCAGGGAGCTTCACCAACAGAAATTATTTCCCCAGTTCTGGAGTGCCAGTGTGGTTGTGACCTGGTGAAGGTTCTCTTCCTAGCTGACATCTTGCTCTGTCCTCTCATGGTGGGGAGAGGGCTCTAGCCTTTCCCTTTTCCTATCAGAACACTGATCCTGTCATGGGGGCTCCAGCCTTATGACCTCATTTAAACCTTATTACCTCCCAAAGGCCCTTCTTCCTGAGACCTTCCTGAAATTCTTCCTTAGGGTTCCAGCATGTGAATTTTGGATTTGTAGCAGGAGAGGCTGGAGATGTTCCTTGGAGAGCATTGCCCTCAGTCCCCAGAGTTTGGAAAGAGCCATCTCCCATGTTTGGTGCTGTCCAGACTTTCATGTATGAATATTCTTAGATTGGGTTTATATGTTCAGTTGTAAGAGATGGTATGTTTGAGAAAAATTAAGAAAGAAGGAAAAAAGAGCAGCACAAAAGCACCCTGATATAGATTATGTTATCATTTGCTTTTCTATAGCCTGAACATTTAGAAAACAATTTCTGGTTACTACATTATGGTAAATTGAGAATTTCAATGGATTAATCAAGGTTTTCTATAATCTGCTATCATATAAGACAATGAGTGATTACAGGAATTACAAAACATAAAACTAAACCAAAATATAAAGAGAAAAGGCAATTTATTAGCTCCTTTCCCATGCGTCAGTGTATAGCTTGATCTAGTGGAGAACTGCAATCAGATTGGCTTCCTTCCTCCAGGGGTAGGCAGTAACAAGGATTCTTTGATCATTTTATTCATTTTGTGTTAAAGCTATAGCACTTCTAATTTATAGACATATTGTGAATGTCAAGGAAATGTCACCCAAATCATTGCAATACAGTGAAATTCATCCGTTATATTTAAGTAACAGGTTGCCCGGGGCTCCAAGGGAAGCAAGCTTAAATGGAACTTAGATTTTGGCTGTTCAATTTCAGCACTAAAGACACAGAATAATTAGGGTAAATTTCTTAAAGGAAGAGACTCAGGATAGGAAAGTGACTGTGAAATATTTCTGGATAAGCCATTAAGTGGCAGATTGGCATATGCCTATATTTCAGATGCCCATTTGTTTGGTTTAACATGAATCACTTTTTCCCCTTTAAATCGAAGCCCAAATCCTATAATGGGGATACTTAAATGAACCCTCTGGGTCACTTAGGCATCTCTTTCAGTATCCCTCTGGGAAATTAAACAGCCTGTTCTAAAAATTAAGTTTTATACATTTCTGTCAGTGCCTCTGAGAAAATTTGATTATCCTCCAGATTTTCCTGGTCCTTTAACTAAATCGGGTTATTTGCTGATTTACCCTTTACTTTTCAGTGCCATAGTAGTGTCCTAGTTGTGAACTTTATAGTGTAAGCTGATGGGATTGTAAAACGTTTATCTTCATAGGGAAGCAGCATGGTGAGCTTTGCCTTTGGATCTGTGTATAGATCCACAGTCCCAGCCTGCTTTGGTTGCCTGTTGGGTGACCTTATGCAAGTTACATAATTTCTGTGGGTTTCAGTACCTTTGTAAGCACAATGGGGATATTACCTTGCACGTGTTTGGTAAGGATGAGTAAAGGCAATGCACATGCAAATACTGGGGCCTGAGACACCCTCAATGAATATAACTTACCTCCTATCTCCCCACCCCAAACCATTTTTTTTTGTTGTTTACTGAGGAAACATAAAACTCAGAATGTGTTTTCACCCAGGATTTCTTATAAGGGAAGCCCAAGATAATGCATTTTATCAATCTGAATCAGAGAAGCGCACCAGTAGGAGATAATATATTAAAGGGATTTATCATAAGAATTTGGTTTATGCAATGTATGAGCTGGCCTACCCAAATCTGAAATTCGTTGGGAAGGCTGCTGTTTACAAGAAGAATTTATTCTTCTTCAGAGAAGCCTCAGCTCTACTTTTAAGGTCTTCCAGTGGACTAAATCAGGCCCACTACCCAGATTATGAAAGATATTTAGTCAACTGCTTATGGACTTTAATCATGTCTATAAAATACCTTCAGCAGAAATACCTAGATTAGTGTTCAACTGAATAACTGCACAAAGTAGCTTCGTCAAATTAACATATTAAGAAGACCATCACACCATCCGTTTGGCCTCTCTGTATTCTTCTGTTGATAGAAATTAGTAGCTTTTGCAGAAAAGTTACTTTTATTACAGTAAAATATGAGACTCAGTATTTTTTAAACCAAATGGCATAATAAGAAAAAATGTATGGTTTCAATAGCTGAAGCCAAATGTGAAGTTCTACTATAAAGTAAATATTTTCTGTTTACTATTGGAAATTAACCAATTTTTTATTATTTATGGATTTATAGTTGATCTCTCCATTAGAATGCAAGATGAATGAGGGCGGGGATTTGTTGTGCTCACTTTTGAATCCCCAACATCTTGAACAGTGTTGGGTGTAAGACAGATACTCAATAAGTATTAATGGAATAAATCAAGAAAAAATTTCTTCCAAAGAAGAGTTGTGTTATACTTCCTGGTCTGAATAAAGACTTTTCTGTTATGCTTATTTTGCTCACTTTTGGCTTCAGTTGCATATTGCACCAAGGCTTATGGCCAAGGGTAGACTTGGGGATGAAATTCGACCTGACCTTTGCTCACCAAGCCAACCCCTTGGTTCAGGCCATTTCGAGAGGAAGAAGTGCCTTTTCTTCTCCTAAAAGGGCTTTATGCACACACTCAGCTGTGTTCCTAGGGGGAAAGGTGGGAAGGCTGCCATCCTTTAGTTGTTATGTAGGTCAGTGGTAACCCTGGCATTCTTCCATTATAATTTCCTATTGCATGTTGGCGATAGTGAAAGGACAACAGCAAAAGGAGAACTAAGATGACTCACCTGCTCTTCTCTGGAGGCAAATTCTTCTAGAAGATTGTGATCCTGACTCAGTCCACAAGGAACAAATCCTGGTACTAGAGCAGTTAAAAATTTAACAATTTATTGGTGACTTTAAGATTTAGTACTTACTTCTTTATTCACAGTATTTTCTGAGAAAAATACACATAATCTTTGTAAATATATAATATCTGATACACAAGACTATATATGACATGTATGTAAGAAATGAAGTATTATTGCTATGAAAACACTTGGGAATTCCCCAACCATCTTAAGAAATAGAACATCACTAATACTGTTGAAAATTCTTTTCTGTTCTTTGCCCTTCCTCATCACCCTGCCTCCCTCCAGAAGTAGTCAGTGTTCTGGATTTTTACTTTTTATTTGCTTGGTGTCATTTATAGTTCTACTAGATGTGTATGAATCCTTAAACAGTGTTATTTCACTTGCTTCTTTTAACTTTGTATATATGATATCACCATATATATATATATTTTTTTTTTGCTAGTATGTTTTTCTCATTTAATATGCTCTATGGTCTATCCAGTGGATATCTATAGCCATAATTCATAATACTTTATTTCTGTGGAATATTCTATCTGATTTATACCATAATTTATTTATCCATTCTCCTGTCAGTGGCCATTCTCCACACTTTTTTCCTCTATTATAGACAATGTTACTATGAATTTCCTTGTACATATATCCAGAAGCATATGTATGGGAAAATGGACTTGAGACATTTTCTGATTGAAATCCTTTATTTATGGGCAAACTGAGGCCCAGAGTTTCTAGGCAGTTGGTAGTAAAACTAAAGGTGGGGTTCTCTCCATATAAATATGTTGAAGCTCATTTTCAAGAAAAAAGTTAGTTTAGTTTTATAATGGTTAGTAAGCATTTGGCTAATATAGTCTTTTTTATTTTTTAACTTTAAGTGGAAAGGAAAGAAGGCTCATCAGCACCTGTGAGAAAGAGGAAAGGGGTACTTAGGAGGCTGGCCTGGGGTAAGGAGCAAATCTGAGACTGGGAAAGGCCACCTCTCTCCCTCCCCCATTTTAAAACTTTGAAAAAAGTATAACAGGCATACAGAATTATGTATATTGTATATACAGCTTGAAGACCTTTTAGAAAATGAACACCCATCTAACTAGTGTACAGGTCCAGGCAGAGAATATAACGTGCACCCCAGGAGTACCACCCTCACCCAACATCCCCCCTTCTAGTCACTACTACTCCCCCTTCACTCCCACCCTCAATCCCATCCCCTGAGGAAGGCCGTTGGAATTTCCAGACATTTTGGAGTGATGCTACTGTGGACATAATATTGTTCATGGAAGTAAAATATCAGAGCTATATCTTAGCTCTAGTATTTTCTTACCATGTGATTTAGGATCTTTTAAGCTCTCTGGGCCTCAATTGCCTTACCTTTCACATGGGGACAATAAAGAATTCTTGGTTTGGCAGGAAACCTAAATGAACTAAGAGAAGTGGAATCTTCTAGTAAAGATCCTGGCACAGAATAGGTACTCAGTAAATGTCAGACCCTGAAAGCTGAGTGTTTCTTTATGGGTTGGAGGTTATGAACTCATGGGACAGCACATCTAGACTGTATCTTTTGTTAATGTGTCATTTGATGTTAGCCTTCCCATGTGCATGTTCTCCTCCTGCCTCTGTTGCCCCAGCCCCTTTTCTCAGAATTTTTCTATTCTAGAGAAAGATTTCCCAAGACATACTTTATCCTGAATGAAGTGAAACTAGCGTTCCAATGTGTAGTCTAGTCTCACTTTACAAGTCCTGGTTTGCCAGCCTCATTGTTAGCTGGATATGAGCTTTGATAAAATTCTTATTGTGGAGGTGAAGAATGCAGCTGTGCAGATCAGCGGCTCCTCTCACATTTATGCTTTAGACTTGAAGCTTGTGTCAAGTCATAACACTTGACACCAGTGGAATGCAATGCCACTCTCTGAATAACTTCAATTCTAGACTCTGCTTTTAAGTATTGAAGGAAGGTCAATATTTCTATCTTTATTAAGTGCCAATCACAGATGCTTAATTGTGGATAAGTATTGTTTAATGTCCTAAACTTTTGGAATTGGATGTAGATGGTAAAGTCTACATGTTTTCTGTCTCATTACCTCTTTTAGAAAAATGGACTATTCATTTTGTATATTCCTATCACACATTTTTTTTTCTTTCCCCTGATTACTAAAATCATTAGAGTGGCTAGATGTGCACCAAGTATATATTTTATATGTTTCTATCTTCCTGAGAAGAGGGAGAAACATTTTTTCCCCTCTTGCCGTTGTTCTATTGTCAGTGCAGTATAATTACATTTTAGTTCTGTCATGACTTTCAGTGCCCATTAATTTCAGGAAATAGACTATATTTTTGATTGTCAATGAGGCTGTGAAAATTTCATCAGTTGCACAGATTCACCTTTAAATACAACTTGGGGTAGAGTAGTAAAGTATAAAATTGTGGATAGAGAAGGAAAAGTGAGACTTGCCCTTATTATTTGAATACTGTATATGTATGTGTTACTGTACTTCACCTGTTTTATCTCATTTAATGCCACCATGCCAAAGTAAAAGCACAATGAAAGTCAAACACTTCTATGGTGGCATCGAGGTGATGGTACCTCTGTGTTAGGTATTTTTAGAGTTTCCAGGCATCAAATTATAGGTCTCTCTCAGGGAGCAACTGATTGATCAGCCACATGTCTCAAAAAATTCGTATGTTTAAGGTACATTCTTTATTTCATTTTTATTAAAGTCTTATAAGGTTTACGTTTTATTACACCAAAAATGAGAAGTAAAGGAGAGAGGCTCAAGTGATTTATTTGAATTTATTGAGGACAGAATGTCCTTGAATTCCCATAGGAACTCTGGGAAACGAGGTAACATGTTCTAGTTCTTTTTTTCTAAATTTAATCCTTACTCAAGGATATGTTTATTTCAGAGAGAGAGGAAGAAAGAGAGAGAGAAATATCAATGTGAGAGAGAAATAGTGATTAGTTGCCTCTCATATGAGCCCCAACCTGGGATTGAACCCTCAACCTAGGTATGTGCCCTGACAGGGGAATCAAACCTGCAACCTTTTGGTGTTCAGAATGATGCTCCAACCAACTAAGCCACCCAGCCAGGGCACATGTTCTAGTTCTTGATCTTGTATAAATGTGGTTTTAGCACAATGTTTATTAATTTAGTTACAATATTTATTGAGTTCCTACTTCATACAATCCCCTACTTTGTGATAGACATATAATGGTGAGCAAAATATAGTCTGTCCTTGACAATACAGCTTAGTGAGTAAGCTGTGCATGAAAACACAATCACAATCCAAATGTGTGAGTGTTGAAGTAGGGACACTGCTAAGTATTGTATTACAGTATCTTAGCTGTGGGAGTGACCAACATCAGGACCCTAGTTTATTTTGTGGGTTAAGGGGCTTCAGGAGTCCTCCCAGTGGAAGATGAATACAAGTAAATGATGAATACAAGATGGATGAGTGGAAGGGTGTTATACACCAACCCATAGTAGGCATTGTGTAGTTCAGGGAAATGCAAGAAATGAAGTTGGTATGTTAGGTGTTTTGCACAAATCTCTTTGGTGGCTGACTCTACTGGGTGCTGTGGGGGAATCAGAAATCCCTCTCTAGCCTGACGTCGCATAGATATAAATTCTTTCTGTCCTACCTTCATGACATTGCTCATGTCTATTCCCTATTCTCTTTCCCCTTACTAATGTTTGCTGCAGCTTCTCCTACCAGGGCCATTACAGTTGTCCTTTAAATCATTTTTCTGCCTTCAGTCTTGACTGTCTTAGATTTATTCTCTACAGTGCTGTCAAAGTGATCTTTCTATGCTCAAAAATGATATTTTCCCTGTGTTTACAACTCTTTTAAATCTGCCCCCCTCCAGCACAAAGATAAAGCTAGACATTTTCTGCATGCTATAGGAAGCTTTCGTGATCTGACTCCTGTTTGAAAAGTTTTTAATGTGTGTGTATACATACATAAATATATATATATATATATATGTATATATACACATGTTGGGAGCAAAAATGAGGTACACACACACACATTTTGGGAGCAACATGAGGTTTTGTGGGAAAAGAGTTATTATAACTTACAACAATGATGTACTTGTTCCCCACTGCCAGTGATTCACAGATGGTGCAGTGTGAGCCAGATGCTGTCTTGCATGTTGGGAAGTGGGAAAGTCTATACTGTAGGAGGGGACCTCTGAAATGATAAATCTGGGAAATTTTATAGGCTATGGGCTGATCCCATCACCTCTTGAAGGAGGAAGGGAAACCTTTTCTCTCTAGTTTTTTACAGTCCTTCAAATGTAAAGGACTGGCTTGAAGACCCAGGGTTTTATCCTTCTTAGATATGGGACTACTAGAGGTAAGTTTCTAAATTTTCTTGACGTCTATGACTATTCATTACTCTTCAACTTCTAAAGTTTGTCTTTTAACACAGTTCTTATTTTCTGTGGTCAGAAACATGAAAATATTTTTGCTCCACTTGCACAATGCTTACATTTCCAGGTGCTTCCTTGTCAACCTCACCACTGCTCAACTATTTTGTTCAGCCCCGATGCCTTTGTTTGTTCGTTCCAATATTCTTTCATTAATTTTTTGGCTCATTGTTTCTGTTGAGAAAAATCTTACACACAGTGGAATGCACTGATCTTAAGTTTACAATTAAGTTTTGATAAATGTAAGTACCTGTGTACTTACCTGCATGACACCACCCCAATCAAGATTTAAAACATGTCTGTCACACCAGAAAGTTCCCTTTGTGCCCTCTTCCAGTCAATTTTCCCCTCTTCTCACAGCAGTTACTGATCTGATTTCTGTCACCATTGATGAGTTTTTCCTTTACTTGAACTTTATATGAGTGAAATCATACAGTATGTACTCTTTTTTCATGTGGCTTTTTTAGCTTAACCAAACATTTTTGAGATACACGTATGTTGTTGATGAGTCATAGTTTATTCTATTTTATTGTGGAGTACTTTCTAAAAATATTTTTTAAAATTTTATTTATTTTTTAGAGAGAAGGGAAGGGAGGGATAAAGAGAGGATGAGAAGCATTGATGTACAAGAGATACATCGATTGGTTCCTTTTACATGCCCCAAACTGGGGACCTGGCCTGCAACCCAGGCATGTGCCCTGACCAGGAATCAAACGGTGAACTTTTGGTTCACAGGCTGGCAATCAATCCGCTGAGCCACACCAGCCAGGGCAGTATTTCTTTTTTAATAGGGGGAAATAATTTGCTATACTATAGATATATACAGCAATGTCCATGTTGCAGAGACATTGCACTGTTTTCAATTAGAGTTTACATTCATTGTTATTTAATATATGAGTATATATATTTTAAAGGAGAGGGAGACATAGAGGGAAAGAGACACTGATGGGAGAGAAAAACATTGATCAGTTGCTTCTCACGCCCACCTCCAAACAGGGAAATGGCCCATAACACAGGCATGTGCTTTGACTGGGAATTGAACTGGCAAGCTTTTGCTTTGTGTGATGATGAGCCACAGCAGTCAGGGCAATATTACTTTATATTAGTTTCAGGTGCACAGTGTAGTGGTTAGACAATTATATATCTTATGAAGTGATCCACCAATAATTCCAGTACCCGTCTGGCACCACACGTAGTTATTCTAATATTATTGACTATGTTATCTATGCTGTAGTTTACATTCTTGTGACTATCAATTTGCACTTCTTAAACTCTTCACCTTTTCACTCAGCCTCTCAAACCCTTCCCATCTGGCAACCTTCAGTTGGTTCTCTGTATCTATGAGTCTGTTTCTTTTTATTTGTTTATTTGCTCTTTAGATTATACATAAAAATGAATTCATATATTATTTGTCTTTCTCTAATTGACTTTTTTTACTTAGCATAATATCTTCTAGGTCTACCCATGTTGTTGTAAATGGTAAGATTTCTTTCTTTTTTTAAAAAAAAAGATTTTATTTTATTTATTTTTAGAGAGGGAAGGGAGGGGGGGAGAGAGAGAGAGAGAGAGAGAGAGAGAGAGAGAAACATCAATGTGCGGTTGCTGGGAGACATGGCCTGCAACCTAGGCATGTGCCCTGACTGGGAATGGAACCTGCGATGCCTGGTTCGCAGCCCGCGCTCAATCCACTGAGCTACACCAGCCAGGGCAGATTTCTTTCTTTTTTATGGCTGAATAATTGTACATGTGTACTGCGTCTTCTTCATGCAGTCATCTGTTGAAAGACACTTGGGGCTGTTTCCATATTTTGGCTATTGTAAAGAATACTGTAATGAATGAACATAGGGGTTAATATATATTTTCAAATTAGTGTTTTGGATTTCTTTGGATATATACTCAGCCCTGGAATTGATGGATCATCAGATGGATCATCAGTTTTATTTTTAAATTTTTGAGGAAACTTCATACTGTTTTCCACAGTGGCTGACCCAATTTGCAGCCTCGCCAACAATACATGAGGGTTCCCTTTACTCCACATTCTCACCAACATGTTTTGTTGATTTATTGATGACAGCCATTCTGACAGGTGTGAAGTGATATCTTATTGTGTCTTTAATTTGCATTTTTCTGACAATTTGTGACATTGAACACCTCTTCATATGTGTATTGGCCATCTGTATTTCTTTTTTGGAGAAATGTCTGTTCAGTCTTCTGCCCATTTTTTTTTTTTTTTTTAGTACTCACCTGAGGAGGGTATGTTTCTTGACTTTAGAGAGAGGGTGGGGGGGTGATGGAGAGAGAGAGAAACATGGATTAGTTGCCTCCCATACACAACCCTATCAGGGATTGATCCCACAACCTAGGTGTGTGCCCTGACTGGGAATACAATCTGCATCCTTTTGATGTATGGGCCAATGCTCCTACCAACTGAGCCACCTGGCCAGGGCCTCATTTTTTAATTGGATTTTAATTGGATTTTTTTTGGTGCCAAGGGAGTAGTTTCATTGTATGAATATTGCTTAATAAGTTTGTCTTATGCTTATATGATGATATTAGGGCATTCCCAGTTTTTGTCTATCATGAAGAGAGCTACTATAAACACTCTTATTTTATTCAAGAATTTTTTTGGGCCCTATTTTTTAATTTCTCATGTGTAAGTAGGATTGCTGAGTTGTAGACAGAGTACATGCTTAACTATACAAAAAAACCTGCCAGATAGTTTTCCAAATTGATTATACATTCAGACTCTATGTTTTTGAACATACTGTTTTCTCTGCTTGGAAGGTTCTTCTGTCCTCTCTTCCTGGTGAATCATTTCTCATCTTTTAAGTCATAGCCCAAATATTACCTTCTATGAAAGCTTCAGAAGGATTGATTATATCTTTTTAGGCCACTAGTTAGTATTATTCATTACTCTTCACTTTTGCTGTTCCCCCTAGTCTGTAGAGAGCAGAAATAGTGACACACAGACCTTATATACTCAGAGAAAAATGATGCTTTAGGAGAAGCTACCAATGTTGTATATTAGATGTCATTCATTTATTTTATAAACTTCTTCTAAGCAGTTACCACACCAGGCAATGTACATGGTAAGTTTATAAATTAAAAAAACTCACGACATCTAGATGCCAATTAATTTTTTCACTGATTGATGGAGGAATCTGATGAAAGATGTTATGTTGGGGACAAATAAGTTATGGCTGCCAAACTGACTCTGTACTCCTCTTTTTTGTTTATTTAGTGAAGATCCAGGGAAAGCTAACATGAAGTCGATAGGGTTGAAATAAAGCTACTGTTGTCTCAACAGG
This sequence comes from Tonatia bakeri, assembly GCA_004024845.1. Taxonomy (NCBI): domain Eukaryota; kingdom Metazoa; phylum Chordata; class Mammalia; order Chiroptera; family Phyllostomidae; genus Tonatia; species Tonatia bakeri. The sequence continues at coordinate 15,974 of PVIA01011154.1, forward strand.
GCAAGAAGAAATAAAATGTATATAGATTATTTGATACTTTAGGTTACAAAACATAATTATTCCCCAACTCAAATGTAAGAAGGTGGCACTGCAAAGAAAACCATATTATTACTACCATCTTCCATTTCTTTTCTGCTATCTTTGAATTGTTAAATACTTCATCTGTAATTCATCAAAAGATTGTAACTTTTTCTGTCTCCTGTGAAGTTTATCTAACCATGTAACTTCCTCTGACTAGATAGTGGACATTGTGGGTTGTAGAGCAAGGTGAGAAACAACATACAAATCACATAAATGCTGAGCAACAGAAAACAGAAAATGCTTTTATGCTTAAAAAAACAGGTTTCACAATAAGAAAATATTTTAATAGTTTGTTGTTTAAAATCCATTCAGGTTTTCTCTCTTCCACAATTCCCAGGTAGGGAAGAAGAGTTGTTAATTAATAAAGAGTTAATAGTCAATAAAGTTGACATTTAATGAGAAAGCTGTTCTGAAAAGTGGAATGGATTTTACAGATTTCAGCATGATGAAGTTGAAATATTAAAGGAAACAACTGCCTATAAAAGATAGCTATTAGCTTCAATTTACATATTGAAGAGCAGAAAATATCTAAGATTTTTTTCATCCTTAACATTTTAATGATCAAGCTATAAGACAAACATTTTAGGTTGGTGACTTCTAAGCTTTATTTTTCAAATGCACTTAAAGGCAGATGAGTAAGCTCATGTGCTACAAAAAAAGCATAGGACAATATTTATGCAGCACCCTTCTTAGCTAACGTGCCAGTTTTTCTCAGAATACACATCAGATGCTATTTCTCTGAAGTTCACTAACACAGGTCTCTAACAGAGGTTGTTAAAGGGATCATGGAACACAGCATATGTTCATTTTTAAAATGAGCTTGAGGAAACTGATAACTTGGAGCTAAACTTACCCAAACAGTATATGTTGTATGTATTAACTGAGGGCTTGATATGTTCATTATGCTGCAGAGGACAACACTGATGATGCAGTCTAGCCACTGACTTGGAGAAACTGTAGACTTAGATTATGCTTTGGAAATATTGAGTGGTATATTTATATCAACATAAATAAATGCAAATTTTAACAAAGCGAGTCCTGAAATAAATTGAAAAGAAGTTTTTAAGTGTAGTTTTACTGAGCTTAACATACTTTATTTTAAAAAAATTATTGTTTATTTTCCATTACCACTTAATTCACTTATACACCCTTACCCCTGCATTCACCACACTGGTGGCCATGTCCGTGAGTCCTTTCTCTGTTTTGCTCAAGCCCTCTACCCACTAACCTCCCCAGTTTAACCTACCTTAAAAATGAAATCTGGTGAAAACCAAAAACATTTTCTAGCTCTCAGATCTTATTTAATTAAATTTAAAAAATTATGCATATTACATATACTTTAGAAAATACATAGACAAAGAGGATAAAAATCACTTATAATTCCAATAATTGGAGAGAATCATTGTTCATTCTGTCCTTTATATGTATATCTGCTAATGATTATATGTTTATAGTTACATGCATACATATTTTTTTTCCAAGGCTTCTGGCCAAGATGGAGGCATAGGTAGACACAATGTGCTGCCTTGCACAACCAAAAGAAGTACAGCAACAAATTTAAAAACAAAAAAAAACAACCTAAACGGACAGAAAATTGAACTGTATGGAAGTCTGACAACCAAGGAATTAAAGAAGAAATATTCATCCAGATCAGTAGGAGGGGCAGAGACAAACAGAGGACTCACAGCAAGGTGGCAGCTGGTGGACCGAGTGAGGTGGTGGCTTGTGGACTGGGCAGTCCCACATTTGTGTGTAGATAAACTGGGAGGAACAACTGGGGAGCATGATAGACCTCGCAACCCAGGGTTCCAGCGCTGGGAAATAAAGCCTCAAACCTCTGATAAAAAACACCTGTGGGGGTTGTGGCAGCAGTGGAAGAAACTCCAAGACTCAAAGGAGAGTTCATTGGAGAGACCCATAGAATCCTAGAACATACACAAACCCACCTACCCAGGAATCAGCACCAGAAGGACCCAATTTGATTGTGGGTAGCAGGGGAAGTGACTGAAAACTGGCAGAATGGGGCAGGTATCACTGTTCCCTCTAGGACCCCTACCCTACATACAGCATCATGACACAGTGATGTGGGTTGCCCCACCCTGGTCAGCACCTAAGGCTCTGCCCCTTACTGTGTAACAGGTGTGTGGACACACACACACATGCACACACACACAGGCCCAAATGGAATAACAGATTAAAGTTGCAGAAAAAATACAACCAAGCAACAAAGAGATAGCCAACTTATCAGATGCACAGTTCAAAACACTGGTAATTAGTATGCTCATAGAATTGGTTGAGTATGGTTGAAAAATAGAGGAAGAAATGAAGGCTATGAAAAGTGAAATAAAGAAAATGTACAGGGAACCAACAGTGAAGGGAAGGAAACTGGGACTCAAATCAATGGTCTGAAACAGAAGGAAGAAATAAACATTCAACCAGAATAGAATGAAGAAACAAGAATTCAAAAAAATGAGAAGATTTAGAACCTCTGAGACAACTTTAAGCATTCCAAGATATGAATCATAGGGGTGCCAGAAGGAGAAGAGGAAGAGCAAGAAATTGAAAACTTATTTGAAAAAGTAATGGAGAACTTCCCAATCTCGCAAAGGAAATAGACTTGAAGGAAGTTCAGGAAGCTCAGAGTCCCAAAGTAGTTGGATCCAAGGAGGAATACATCAAGGCACATCATAATTACATTACCCAAAGATTAAAGATAAGGAGAGAATCTTAAAAACAAGAAGAGAAAGGGAGACAGTTACCTATAAAAGAGTTGCCATTAGACTATCAGCTGATTTCTCAAAAGAAACCTTGCAGGTAAGAAGGGGCTGGAAAGAAGTATTCCAAGTCATGAAAGTATATAGGAATAACCTACATCCAAGATTGCTCTATGCAGCAAAGCTATCATTTAAAATGGAAGGTCAGATAAAGTGCTTCCCAGATAAGGTCAAGTTAAAGAAATTCATCATCACCAAGCCCTTATTATATGAAATGTTAAAGGGACTTATCTAAGAAAAAGAAGAAGATCAAAAACTATGAACAGTAAAATGACAACAAACTCACAACTATCAACAATTGAACTTAAAAAACAAAAACTAAGGAAACAGCTAGAACAGGAACAGAATCAGAGAAATGGAGATCACATGGAGAGTTTTGAGTGGGGAGGTAGAGGGGAAGAATAAGGGAGAAAGATACATGGAATAAGAAGCATAATTTGTAGGCATAAAATAGACAGGGAGAGGTTAAGAATGGTATAGGAAACAGAGAAGTCACACAACTTATATGTACTATCCAACGACATGAATTAAGGGGAGGGAATGCTGGCAGGTAGGGGTGTTCAGGGTGGAAAAGGAATAAAGGGAGAAAAAATTTTGAATAACTGTAATAGCATAATCAATAAAATATACTTAAAAATGTTCCAATAAGAACCAATTGTAGCTCCATATAAAAAACCCCCCAAAACTAAACAAACTACTTGACCTAATAAGTGAAGTTGGCAAGACAGTGGAATACAAAGTCAATATTCAGAAATCAAAGGAATTTTTGTACACCAACAATGACATATTAGAAGCAGAAGTCAGAAAAAATATCTCATTTGGTATAGCAACAAGAAACATAAAGTACCTAGGAATAAACTTAACCAAGGAGGTAAAACACCTGTACTTGGAAAACTAAACAATACTGAAGAGAGAAATTAAGGAAGATGAACTAATGGAAGTATGTACCGTGTTCTTGGATTGGAAAAATTCACATCATCAAAATGTCTATACTACCCAAACCAATTTATAGATTCAGTGCCATCCCTATTAAAATATCAATGACATATTTCATAGATAAAAAAAAAACATTTCAAAAATTTATATGGAACCATAAATTTATATGGACCTAGAATAGCCACCGCAATTTTGAGAAAGAGGAACAAAGTAGGAGGGATCACAATACCTGACATCAAACTATATTACAAGGCCACAGTAATCAGAACAGTCTGGTGTTGGCATAAGAACAGACACATAGATCAAAGGAACAGAATAGAGAGCCCAGAAATAAACCCAAGTCTCTATAGTCAATTAACATTCGACAAAGGGGGCAGAAGCATAAAATGGAGTAAAAACAGCCTCTTCAACAAATGGGTGTTGGGTGATCTAGACAGCTACATGCAAAAAAATGAAACCCAATCACCAACTTATACCATATACAAAAATAAACTCAAGGTGGATCAAAGACTTAAATATAATTAATGACACCATAAAAGTCCTAGAGGAGAACATAGACAGGAAAATCTCAGATATTCCGCACAGCAATATTTTCCCCAATATGTCCCCTAGAGCAAGGGACATAAAGGGAAGAATTTAAAAAGGGGACATCATCAAAATAAAAAGTTTCTTTATGGCTAGAGAAAACTGCAGTAAAAGGAAAAGGGAACAAACTGTATGGGAAAATATATTTGCCAATGATACCTGAGACAAGGGTGTGATCTCCAAAATATATAAAGAACTCACATAACTATCCTTCAGGAAGATAAACAACCCAGTTAAAACATGGGCAAAGGACTTGAACAGACACTTCTCCAAGGAGAACATACGGAGGGCCCAGAGATATATGAAAGGATGCTCAGCATCACTAGCCATCAGAGTGATGCAAATTCAAACTACAATGAGATACCACTTCACACTGGTCAGAATGGCCATCAGAAACAAATAAAATAATAATAATTACTAGAGAGGTTGTAGAGAGACAGGACCCCTAGTGCATTATTGGTAGGAATGCAGACTTGTGTAGTCACTGTGGAAAACAGTATGGAATTTCCTCAGAAAACTAAAAATGGAACTGCCTTTTGACCCAGCAATTCCACTGCTGGCATTATACCCTAAGAATCCTGAAACACCAATTCAAAAGAACCTATGCACCCAATGTTCATAGCAGCATAATTTATAATAGCCAAGTGCTGGAAGGAACCTAAATGTCTACCAGTATGAGTGGATAAAAAATGATGGTAAATTTACACAATGGAATACTATGTAGCAGAAAGAAAGAAGGAGCTCCTAAGCTTTGAAGCACCATGGATGGAACTGGAGAGCATTATGCTAAGTGAAATGAGCCAGGTGGTAAAGGACAAATACCATATCATCTCACCGTTAAGTGGAACCTAATCAACAAAACACACAAGCAAGCAAAATATAACCAGAGACATTGAAATAAACAACAACCTAACAGTAACCAGAGGGGAGGGAGAAGAAGGATAATGGGGGAAAATAGGCGTAGGGCCGTGAAGGAACATGTGTAAAGGACACATGGACAAATCCAAGAGTGGTGGGTTCGGGGATGGGAGGCTGGCAAGTGTGGAGTGGTGGCTGTGGGGGGCTCAAAATGGAGACAACTATACTGGAGCAACAATAAAAAAATAAAATCAATGGTGTTGTTGGCTAAAATTAAATAATTTCTTAAAACAGTAACATGGTATTAACTATTCTGTTCATGTTTGAGTCTGAATTAGTATACTATCTTGTGGGGATGTGAAAATTTAATTATTCTACAGCTTTTCTTTATTTGAACTATTGTAAAAAGTTCATTTACATAGAAAATAATTTGGCCCTTACTTAGAAGGAATAATTTACCAGGGGTACTAAATTAAAAGATACTCATATATAATGAAAATATGCTGATATTAATTCTTTGAAATTTCATCCAAATATAAACAATTTTTAAAATTATTATAGAAAATACTTTGATGCTGATTAGAGAATTTTTGATCTAGATAATGTTTCCTTTGGTCTACCACTATGCTTGCACACTTAGGTTGTTGGAAAATATTGCATGAAATAATAAAGAAATGTAAAAAGGGAAAGTAAATTGTGAGGGTTTTGTCTTAAGAAAATTATCATTGGAAATCTCTGATTTATACAAAACTAATTTCTTTCTTAATCCTACAATAATTTGAATACGCTTCCATTACTATACTTTTCACATTGCATTATGTCTCACACTATTCTCCTCGATAGTCATTAACTTCTATAGAACTAATGTTTTTTTATCACTGTATCTACAGCACTTAACAGCGTCTATACCTAGCTCATTTGAAGAATTTAATAAATGTATACGTTATTGAGCTAGCATATATATATTGTATTTAAAATAAGTGAATTAAAAATAATAAGTTAATTCCTTCAGATCTGTATCCCAGTTCACTATTTATCATTTGTTTGTTGTTGTTCATCTAGTTCTTTTAGCTGTAGGGTTAGGTCGTTTATTTGAGATTTTTCTATCTTCTTTAGGTAGGCCTGTATTGCTATGAACGTCTCTCTCGGGACTGATTTTGCTGTGTCTCATAGATTTTAGATCGTTGTGTGTTTGTTTTCATTTATTTCCACATATTTTTAGATTTCTTTCTGTAGGAGACCATTCTATATGGTGTGGACCCAGCTCCCACTTGGAGTTGCACAGGATCCATGCCCACAGATAGGTTTTCCCGTGGGGAATCAGGCCTGTGATGTGCCTAGGCCACTTTGAGCCTTGCTCTTGCTAAAAAACTCTCTCACCCTGAACTGAGGACATTTACTGCAAAGTAACTTCCTAAAATCCATGCTAAACCTTCCAAGGCTGAGTGTAACAGGTTCAACCACTTTTGCCTTTTCATTTGCAAGTGTATCTCTTCTGTGATGTGATTAGCAGCATTGGCTCCTTTGTTTTCTGTATAAGGGAACCACCTAAAGCAAATCCGTGCATGGTAAATGAGGATGTGCTGAGAGACAGAAACAAAGACCTGTCATGGCAGAGGCTGCAGCTTTTGCTCCCCTTGGGAGAAAGCTGATAGGGGACTCAAGACTTGGAAAATTTTAGCTTAAGGTAAAAAGCTGTAAGTCTAGCAAGTAATGTGTATGTTAAGCTTTTGTTTCAGAAACCAGATAAGGCCCATCCTGGCTCCTGAGAAAAGCAGCCGACCTCCTGGGGCACTGGCTAGAGATTACTGCCTGGGGACAATTTGGAGGCATCTGGGGCCTTTTGTGTGACCACCCCACCCCCTCTTGGGAACAGCTACCTGCCGTGAACAGGAAGGCTGTGAGAACAGGAAGGCTGCACCTTCGCTCACCTAATCCTCCCTGAATTTCACAGCCCTCACTGCACCTTGCTTGTCCTCCCCATCCCTCTTATAAAAGATCTGGCCAGGAAAGAGAAGGGAAGATAGTTTGTTAGGGTATGTACCCGCCATCTTCTCGGATCACTGGCCATCTGAATAAAGTGCCCATAAAAGATTCAATCTCTGTTGTTGCTTATTGGGTTTGGTAGTGACAGGCAGCCGGAACGCCGGTGTCTTTTCCTGTTACAAAGCCATGCTGTCCCTTTTCCTCCACTGGACTCAATAGTCTGTGTGAATGTCTCTTTTCATCCATAGTGACGTGGACACTGCGGGCCAATGTCTGCATCACTTTCTTGATCTCACTGTTAACCCAATCATTATTTAATAACATGTTATTCAGCTTCTACGTATTTGAATGTTTTTGAGTTGGCTTTTTATCAACACAAGGCCTAGGGGTGGGTCAAGTAATGACCAAAGGCACTGCAGGTACTGGTTCCACCTGCCTCTGCCTATAGTCTTTCCAATAGTCTTAGTCTAGTTGCTGACCTGTCTGTTTCTGAGAAGGCCTTCTGCAATGGTGGAAAGAAAAGGAAGCAACTAGACAAAGAACATGTATGAATGACCCACAGACATGGACAACAGTGTGGGAATGGGGAAAATTGGGACAACTATAATAAAATAACAATTAAAATGATTTAATAAAATAATAAAAGAGAAATTGTTTTTTAAAAGAGTTAAGAGCTCCTACCTTTTGCAACAGCATGGATGGATCTGGAGAGCACTATGCTAAGTGAAACAACCCAAGCGGTGAAAGAGAAATACCATATGATCTCACCTATAAGTGGAACCTAATCAACAAAACAAATGAGCAAGCAAAATACAACCAGAGACACTGAACTAAACAACAACCTGACTAACTAGAGAGGAGGAGGGAGAGGGATAATAGAGGATAATGGGGTGGGGGGGCATCAAGGAACATGTATGAAGGACACATGGACAAAGTCAAAGGGGGTGGGTTCAAGGTGGGAGACAGCGATGGGTAGGTCAGAGGGACATGGTGTGGTGAAAATGGAGACAACTGTACTTGAACAACAACAAAACATTTAGCTAAATGTATCCAATGTAGCTATAGAAGACTTGGAAAAACTATTCTAAGTGTCTTCCTTAAAAGCAGTGTCAACCTTGGAAAAAAATAAAAGTGTTAAAACATTTTGAATACTTAAACTATATTAAAATCGAACATTTGTAGACCACCCCTTGTCTCCTGCCAGCTACAGAACCCAATTTGAAAAAGTGATCTGTGTAACCTCCTCTGGTTACATTAACTTGTATTAACCTGTATTAAGCTAGTTCATCAAAAAGCTATCCACTGGGAACATATTCTGTAGAACAACATTTACATAACAAGGTTTACTTTCTAATCTCCAAGTAAATCAAAAGTTGACCTAATAAATGCTATATGTAAATTTTACTTTTATAAAATTTATATTAAAAATGTAATTTTAATGTAGACATTTTATGATATAGACATTTTAACAACTACTAAAATATCCTCATAATAAATTATTCTCAGAGTTCAGGATCATAAAAATTTTCTCTTTCCTTATAAACTAGTATACTTTATTCAATGCCTACAAAAATATTTTAATACATATTTCTTTAAGCTTTGTAAAGTCTTAAATGTCTTAAATAAAAATCCATTATTATTTCCATTTAGTTCTTCTTTACCATGTTACTTTTACTTTTTATTATTTATTAGTTATCTTATTCTTATTGCATCTGGGTTTATGTATGCATGGCATGCTTTAATAGCCTGGATGTCAAACAAGGTTTACACTTTATTGGAAAATAGGTTAAGTTAAGGCTTCACAGAAACTCCCAAACAAGTTGTTTGAACAGGATACAAAGAACTCCTTTGTAGTGGTCAGGGCCCTAACTCAGAGCACATACCTCACATTTGCTCACGTCCCATTGGCCAGGACTTAGTGACGTGTCATCCTAAACCACAAGAAAACTGGAAAATCCAGTTTCTAGTTGAGTAGTCTAGTTGCAACTGAAACTCAGGTAGTTCTATTTCTAAAAAGAGCAAAGGGAGACTAACTACTGGGAAGAAATTTGCAGTCTCTACCATGAGGTCATATCTTTTCCTCCACAAATTTCCCAATTGTTCTCCAAAAGTACATTTACAGCCTATTTCACTAAGCAGAGATCTAATCCAGAATCTTCCACTGTTGTGTATCTTTTCAGTTAAGTTCTTATGTTAGTTTCATAGTCATGTCAGTTAATGATTAATGAGGTTTATCTGACTTTAGTTTGTTTCCAATATCATCATGAACTCAAGATTTTCACATGTGTATTTTAATACACTATAATCATTAATCTTTTTGAAGCTCAAATATAATGCTCATATTGATATAACTTGATTAGTAGGAATCCTCTCAGCCTGGCTCCTGTGTCCTTTTTTTTTTTTAAATTAATTATGGTAAAACATACATAAAATTTACCATTTCAACCATTTCTAAGTGTACAATGAAGTGGAATTAAGTACATTCACATTACTGTGTAACCACCACAACTATTCATTACCAGAAATCTGTCCTTTTAAAAAAATCTTTTTAAAGGTTTTGTTTATTTGTTTCCAGAGAGAGGGGAAGGGAGGGAGAAAGAGAGGGAGAGAAACATCAATGTGTGGTTGCCTCTTGTGCGCTCCCAGATAGGGTCCTGGCCTCCAACCCAGGCATATGCCCTGACTGGGAATTGAACCAGTGACCCTTTGGTTTGCAGGCTGGCACTCAATCCACTGAGCCACACCAACCAGAGCCTTTTAAAAAACTTTTAAATATATTTTATTGATTATGCTATTACAGTTGTCCCATTTTTTTCTTTCCTTTATTCCCATCTGACCTGTACGTGCCCCTTATCATTCCCTCACCTTAGTTCATGTTCATTGGTCATACATGTAAGTTCTTTGGTTTCTCATTTCCCATACTATTCTTAACCTCCCCCTGTCTATTTTGTACCTACCATTTATGCTTCTTATTCCCTGTACTTTTCCCCCCATTCTCCTCCCTCCCTCTCCCCGCTGATAACCCTCCATGTGATCTCCATTTCTGTGATTCTGACCTGTTCAGTTATTTGCTTAGTTTGTTTGTGTTTTTGTTTTTTGAGATTTGATTGTGGATAGTTGTGAATTTGTTGTCATTTTAATGATCATAGTTTTGATCTTCGTTTTCTTAAATAAGTCCCTTTAACAATTCATGTAATAAGGGCTGGATGATGATGAACTTCTTTGACTTGACCTTATCTGGGAAGCAATTTATCTGTCCTTCCACTCTAAATGATAGCTTTGATAGATTTTTAAATAAACTTTAATTTGAATTCAATTAAAGTACAATCAAATATGAAATCCACAGATGCAAGATATTAAAAAAGATAAGTTGTGACTTTATGAAAGCCTTTTTAAAGAGACTGCTCCAAGGCATATATAAAGATAAAAGTAATAGAAATGTCCAACATGGTTTTCAGAAGAAGATTATTTAAAACTTAATATTAAACTTAAGGCTCTAAAATACCAAGTTATTTTGACTTATATGGAGCAAGGTAAAGGCATGAATGCTCCTAAAGAATGCCAAAAATTATAGCTTGGAAGTCTTTTTGCCTAGAAAGAAAGAAAGGGCCATTATAACATTTCCCAATAGAACTTTATTTGAAAGTTAATGTCACTTCAAAGTCATTTCTCTGCATGACTGAAAAGGCTGCTCTTCATGTTAACATTCTTCAAAGCATTGTTTTAAATGCTATTGGGCTGTGCTAAGAAAGACAATTAATATTAAGTCACAGTAAAGTGTTATGTTCCAATTGTACAGATCTGTTACTTACAAAGTGTCAAAGAGAAAGAGAAAAAGGGCTATTGAAATGTAATGAAAAACTACAGTGATTAATAGTAATGGAATTTTTCAAAATGTTATTTGTGGACTTACCAAGTCCACAAACTGAAAGGTCCCTATAGAGACTTTATTTAGTTCATAAATTACATTTAAACTTTAGGCTTAAGAAGAAATAGAATCAAACCACAAATTTCAGACCTTTCATAAAATATCAGTGAATATCTTCATACAGCATCTCTCAAGTATTTCATCCTGTAAATTTGATTTTCAAAAGTCAAATAAGCAATAAACACATTCTTTAAAATAGCTTTTTAAAAAAGCAAGTACATTCTAGTGTTTTCTGGCATGAGGTTCACTGTTAATTTACTGTGCCAGGTACTACCTCACGGACCTCTGGAAAAGAATCCCAGGAGGTTATTACATGCTTGTGTATCAACCTATTATTATCACATCTCTTTTTTAACAATTCTCTCAAAATCAAAAGAAATATACAATGTGAAAAAGGCATTAAAACTATTAAATGCAATGTTGGTTTCTTCAACAACTTTGTCAGCAAGCAATTTATATTTTTACTGTAAAACATTGAAAAGTGTAATGAAATGTCCAGCCTTTTCAAGTAATGCATTTTAAAAAATAAATAATAATTAATTTAATTTAACTAATTTAGCATTTTTCATTAATGTTGATAAATTTAATTGAATTTAGCATTTTATTAACTGATAAGTAAAAAAGTCAAAGCTTTAATATTTAAGTAATAATTTAATATAAATAGATTGCCTCCTCAAACGTGTAAAATACTTCAATGTCATTAATTTGAGAGATTAATTTGTGAATACTTTTGTAAATGTGGGTTTATGAGTAAAAAGTAAGGAAGAGAACATGTTATGATTTTAAATAAAATATATTCAAGTATATAAAAATTTTCCCAGAAATTTTTATTTTTAAATTTTATTTTATGTATTATTGTTTATGCTATTACAGTTGTCCCATTTTTTCCCCCTTCATCTGCTCCACCCAGTCCACCCCAACATCCATAGTCAATACTCACACTGTTGTCTATGTCCGTGGGTCATTCATACATGTTCTGTGTCTAGTCCCTTCCTCTTCTTTCCACCATTATCCACCTCCTTTCCTGTCTGGTTGCTTTTAGTCTGTTCCATGTTTCCATGCCTTTGGGTCTATTTTGTTCATTAGATTCCTCTTACAGGTGAGAGCATATGGTATTTGTCTTCACAGACTGGCTTATTTCGCTTAGCATGATAGTCTCCAATTCCATCCATGCTGTTGGAAAACATAGGAGCTCCTCCTTTCTTTCTGCTATGTAGTATTCCATTCTGTAAATGTACCACAGTGTTTTCAGTCACTCATTTACTGATGGGCACTTAGGCTGTTTCCTACTATTTTAAGTAGCACCACTATGAACCTAGGGGTGCACAGGTTCTTTTGAATTGGTGATTCAGGATTCTTAGGGTATAATCCCAGTAGTGGTATGCTGGGGCAAAAGACAGTTCCATTTTTAGTTTTCTGAGGAAATTCCATACTGTTTTCCACAGTGGCTGTACCAATCTGCATTCCACCAACATTGCACTAGGGTTCCCTTTCCTTCACATCCTTGCCAGCACTTATTCGTTGGTTTATTAATGATGGCAATTCTGAAAGGTGTGAGGTGATATCTCATTGTGGTTTTAATTTGTAACTCTCTGATAGCTGTCGATGCTGAGCATGTTTTCATACGTCAATGGGCCCTCTGTAAGTCCTCCTTGGAGAAGTGTCTGTTCAGGTCTTTTGCCCATTTTTTAATTGGATTGTTTGTCTTCCTGGAGTGGAGTCATGTGAGTTCTTTATATATTTTGGAGATCAAACCCTTGTCTCAGGTATCGCTGGAAAATATGTTCTACCATACAGTCAGTTCCCTTTTCATTTTGATGATGGTTTCTTTAGCCATGCTGAAGATTTTTAGTTTGATGTAGTCCCATTTATTTATTTTTTCATTTCCCTTGTCTCAGGAGATATATTGGCAAAAATATTGCTACATGGGATATCTGAAATTTTCCTGCCTAGGTTTTCCTGCCTGTGTTTTCCTCTGGAACTTTTATGGTGTCATGACTTGTATTTAAGTTTTTTGTTCATTTTGAGTTTATTCTGGTGTATGGTGTAAATTGGTGGTCTAGTTTCATTTTTTTAAATTGTACCAGACCAGTTCTCCCAACACCATTTATTGAAGAGGCTATCTTTACCCCACTCTGTGCTCCTACCCCTTTGCCACATATTAATTGACCATGGCAACTTGGGTTTATCTTTGGGTTCTCTACTCTTTTTCATCTCTTTTAGTGAAGAGAATTTTGAGATGCAGACTCAGCTACTATAAAAACTGCTACTACTGAGATTAATTTCCTGTCTGATTTAGGATTGTCTCAATGTGAAAATAAAACAAACTAGAAAAACAAATTGGATGCTGAGTCTGGTGTATCTACAACCTCCAACTATAACACCAATTTTGGGGGTTCAACAGAACTTTATTTTCTATAACTTCAAATTTAACTAAATTTATGCAAATAATATACTGCTTTATATACTGGGATTGAGTACACCATTTTATTTGACAGAGGATTTCACTGTTGATATAATTGAAATCCATTTATTTAGATTTCTCCCCTTGAATATCAGTAGTATCAACTGGGCTTTGGATAGGAAGTATTGGACAGATAATTCCCCAGTGAGATGGATAGTCAGTATCTGACAGGAATGCACTCTCTGTTGTTGACTGAACAAGGATCAATATTTTCTAGACATCAGGAGCATAGGCAGTGAAGATGCTGATAGGAACCTAATTTGTATTCCAAGGTTATTGAGAGCCACCCAACTTTGCCAGCACTTGGACACAGAGGCAGGATGAGGCTTTTCCAGAACATTAATTCGTGATCTATTCAGTTGCTTAAACATAACCTTGGTTTAAGGCTGAGAGTTTTGTGCTTTAAATATTGAAAAATATCCTTGCTTGGATAATTTTGAGGGCACAGATGGTTAAATACCTACATTTATCACTGTAAAACTTTAACATTGATCAGTAACATTGTTTTTAGTGAGATTGCATCTTGATGATTTTCTTCTAAAAGTATGTCTGTGCAGATCAGCAGGTTTGCCATTACCTGGGAGCTTGTTAGAAATACTGTTAGCATTTCAGGTATCACCTCAGACCTCCTGAGTTTGAATCTGCATTTTAAAAAGATCCCCAGGTGATTCATAAGTATATTAAATTCTGAGAACCACTGCATTAGATATTAGTAGCGAAAGGAAGCCTGAGGCAATTCATTGAATTAATTTGTTGAGTAAAGATTTAAAATATTATCCAGCTGGATGACCCAATTCACAATTTTGGTTTTATCATCAATGTTTAAATATTTTCCTGTCAATAGCTGCCTAATAGAAGGAGTTGGTTTTTTAAAAGCATCACTACTCCAAAAAAAATACTGTAACTAGTAGAACATACCACCTTCAATTTTCCCAGCTGCCATGAGTCTCATTCATTATGTGGGAGTGAGGGGTGGGTGGGGAGGGGAGAGCAATGCCGGGGTGGGGGGGAAATCGGGACAACTGAAATAGAACAACAATAAAAATAATCACTGTTCTAATCTTTTAAAAAAATTTATTGTTCAGTTACAATTGTCCCACATTTTTCCCTGTTGCTCACCCCTACTCTATACCCTTCTTATCCCACAGTCAATTCCCTTTCTTTGTCCATGCCCATGAGTCTTCTATTCATGTTCCTTTGCTTGCTCGTTACCCTTCTTTCCCCTGTTATCCCCCCCCCCACTCTGGTCACTGTCAGTTTGTTCTTTTTTTCCAAGTCTCTGGTTCTATTTTGCTCATTTGTTTGTTTTGTTGATTAGGTTCCACTTATAGGTGAGATCATATGGTATTTGTCTTTTACCACCTGGCTTATTTCACTTAGAGTAATGCTCTCCAGGTCCATCCATGCTGTTGCAAGAGGTAGGAGTTCCTTCTTTCTGCTGCATAGTATTCCATTGTGTAAGTGTACCACAGTTTTTTCAGCCACTCATTTACTGATTGGCACTGAGGCTATTTCCAGCACTTGGCTATTGTAAATAAGGCTGCTATGAACATTGGGGTGCATAAGTTCTTTTGAATTGGTGATTCAGTATTCTTTGTGTATAGTCCCAGCACTGGGATCACTGGATTGAAACACAGTTCCATCTTTAGTTTTTTTGAGGAAATTCCATACTGTTTTCCACAGTAGTTGCACCAGTCTGCATGTCCACTAACAATGTACTAGGGTTCCCTTTTCTTCACAACCTCACCTGCACTTGCTGTTTGTTGATTTATTAATGATGGCCATTTTGATCAGTGTGAAGTGGTATCTGATTGTGATTTTAATTTACATCTCTCTAATGGCTCGTGATGCTGAGCATTTTTTCATATGTCTATAGGCTCTTTGTATGTCCTTGGAGCAGTGTCTGTTCAGGTCCTCTGCCCATTTTTTTATTGGATTACTAGTCTCCCTGGTGTGGGGTTGTGTGAGTTCTTTGTATATTTTGGAGATCAAACCCTTGTCTGATGTGTCGTTGAAAGATATGTTTTCCCATATGGTTCATTCTCTTTCCATTTTGTTGATGTTTTCTTTAGCCATGCAGAGGTTTTTTAGTTTGATATAGTCCCATTTGTTTATTCTTTCTTTTATATCTCTTGCCCTAGGAGGAGACATATCAGTGAAAATATTGCTGCACGGAATATCTGAAATTTTCCTGCCTATGTTTTCCTCTATGACTTTTATGGTATCACACCTTATATTTAAGTCTTTTATCCATCTTGAGTTTATTTTAGTGTATGGTTTAAGTTGGTGGTCTGGTTTCATTTTTTTTTTGCATGCATTTGTCTAGATCTCCCAAAACCATTTATTGAAGAGGTATTTCTTTACTCAATTTTATGTTCCTGCCCCCTTTGTCAAATATTAATTGACTGTATTGACTTGGGTTTATTTCTGGGCTCTCTATTCTGTTCCATTGGTCTATGTGTCTGTTTTTATTACATGATTAAAAATAAAAAGAATGCCTTGGGTGGGGTGGCTCAGGTGGATTGAGTACCAGCCTGTGAACCAAAGGGTCACAGGTTCGATTCCCAGTCAGGGCACATGCTTGGGTTGTGGGCCAGGTCCCCAGTAGTGGGTGCTTGAGAGGCAACCACACATTTATGTTTCTCTCCCTCTCGTTCTCCCTCCTTTCCTTTCTCGCTAAAAATAAATAGATAAAAAACTAAAACTAAAACTAAAAATAAATTCATAAAAAAAATTAAAGTAAATTAAAGATTAAAACAGTACTAATTTTCTAATATGCTTCTAATTTTCTTTTTTTACTCCAATTTTTATTTCAAATCTAGGTGCTATTTTTTATAGAAACTTGTGGACTCTCAGAAGGTCTTAGATGGATCTCCTTGTGATATGAAAAGGAAATGGAGATATGAAATGGCTTTGAAAACATGCAAAATATATTCAAAGTTCTGACATACTTTTGACATTATGCCAGATCTACTCCAAAGTCTTCATTAACTACAAGCTAAGTTGACAAAATTGAAGGAAGTGACAATTTTCAAAAAGCATGCATTAAATAGAGGACTCATGGGTATGGACAATGGGGGAACTGACTGTGTGAGTTGGGGGCTATGTGGTAGGGGTGAGCAATGGGGAAAAGGGTGGGACAATTGGAACCGAACAGCAATAAATTAAAAAAAGAAAAAAATTCCAACACATGTGTTGTCTATGAATTATAATTAAAGCATGAAGTTTTTGAAATCTTAGCTATAGTTTTTTTTAAATTTTTAATCTTTATTTTTAGATTTTATTTATTTATTTATTTTTAGAGAGGGAAGGGACGGAGAAAGACAGAGAGAGAGAGAGAAAGAGAAACATCAATGTGTGGTTGCTGGGGGCCGTGGCCTGCAACCCAGGCATGTGCCCTGACTGGGAATCGAACCTGCGATGCTTTGGTTCACAACCCTTGCTCAATCCACTGAGCTATGCCAGCCGGGGCAGAAATCTTAGCTATAGTTTTAAGCTGCTTTTTTCCCCAGCTGATTTTAGAGGGTGGCATTCCCAGAATCTTTTTCTGTATCCAGAACATAATCTATTACAGAATTTGGTTATTAAAGATTTCAAAATTTCATTTGGGCTTAGTATACCATGTTCTGAATAGTGTGTGGTACTGGATGGAATGTTGGGCAATATTCTTGCTTGTTGTGTTAACTGTCATGACACATCTTTTTTTTTTATGACATATCTTTGATGATGTTCAATTTGTCAGTAATTTTGAATGATTAATCACTTATATCTTATGTCATTAAAATGAACATTTCCCAATTATGTTAACAAGTATTATCTTACTTAGTTTTCACTGTCACTCTGTGTGGTAGCTTTTATTATCTCCATCATAGAAATAATCATATGGAAGATGATTAATTACACTGATCACATAAGGTGAAGAGCAGAGGCTTGAAACCAGGTTGTTTGACTTCTAATTCAATGCTTTCTCTATCACACAATTTTTCTTTCCTTTCTGTTGATTTTATTTATCTCAGAATTTCATTAAATACCATGTTATACAGCAATAGAAGTCAATTGCATATAATTCAAAGAAATGGATCCTTTACTCTAAACTGTATCTATGTTCTGCTCTAATGCTAACCAAGAAGAAAGATTTCTAAGTTTAATAAAATTTTCTCTTTCAATTAAATTATTATTTGCCTTTCAAGTTCATAAATCTAAGATCTTAAAATAGAGCAGAATAAATAACCCTTTGTGAATTTTTTTATAGATTCCTATTTAAAGGAGGATGAGGTAGAACTCATTGCAAATTTGTTATCATTTGAAACAAGAAGTTTCCCCCTAGTTCTGGGGAAATTCAGGAAGATAAGTAATAAATAATGGCCATTTGTACCACTTGAAAGGCTTTAGTAATAAGTAATGTCAAGCCATCTAATGCTTTTTCTCAGAGTTATTACTCATCAACACTTTATAGATTTCTATTTGTTATGTTACTTCTAAAATGTTCATAGAATTATTATATTCAGGGAAGTATTATTTTTTTAGTTTATTTTGAGTATAAACTCAGTTTATGTATCATTTTTATGTTAGCTTTGAAATTTGTATTTATCCTAAAGTAATTGTCTGTATGATTTCAAACTACCCTTTTGTGTTTTAGTATTGCTCATTTCATTTCTTTTTCATTGCCAGCTTAATCCTAAACTCTTTAGTATCTAGGCTAATTTTCATCATAAATTGATTTTGGTTCTTCAGCTGTGATATTCATGAGTAGAAAAATGTATAGATTATTTTCTAAGGGTCTAATACATTTTCCTTCCTTTGGGATGTTACTTAACTTTATAGTTTTTATTAGTTCTAAAATAAATGGTGTTCACATTTAGGATATTTTCAGACTAGAGTTTTCATCCTTGACTTTTCATCCTCTTTATTTGCCTTCAGTATATCTGTAGTTAAATGTTCTAATCTCAGCTGAGACTTTGTAAATTGAAGATAGAGTTTCTGCCCTAGCTGGTGTGGCTCAGTGGACTGAGTGATGGCCTATGACCAAAGGGTTGCTGCTTAAATTCCCAGTCAAGGCACATGCCTGGGCAGGTTCCCAGTGGGGGGTGCTCGACAGGCAACCACACATTGATGTTTCTCTCCTCTCATTCTCCGTCCCTTCTCCTCTCTCTAAAAATAAATAAATAAAATATTAAAAAAAAGAAAATAGTTTCTCTTCCTAACTATACAAAGAGGTACCCCTTTCTAACTGCCTGGAGTCACCATCTTTATATAGAGTCTCATAGTTCGATTTTTTGTGTGATTATGTGCTGCTTCTTTGCATTCATCATCAATTAGTCACCCATTCCTATAGACTACATGTTCCTTCTCAGATTTCATATACTGAAGCCCCAATACCCAATGTGATAGAATTTGGAAGTGGGGCTTTGGGAGTTAATTAGATTATGAGGATAGAACCTTCATGAGTGGGTTTGGTGCCTTTATAAGATTTCATTTTTGAAATAAAAAAAATTAATCTTTATTATATTCTATTTATATTACCTTTCAGTCCTCTTCACCCTCTTCACCCCAGCAATCGCCACACTACTGTCTGTGTCCATGAGTCCTTGCTCTTTTTTGCTCAATGCCTCTACCCCCTAATCTCCCTACCCCTCCTCCAAACTCAGCTGTCATCCTGCTCTCCATCTATGAGTCTGTCCCTATTTTCCATTTTAATTTAGTTTGTTCATTAGATTCCACATATGAGTGAAATCACATGGTATTTGTCTTTCTCTGACTGGCTTATTTCACTAAGCATAATGTTCTCCAGGTACATCTATACTGTTGCAAAGGGTACAGTTTTCTTCCTTTTATAGGGCCAAGTAGTATTCCATTGTGTAAATGTCCCATAGTTGTTTTATCCACTCATCTATTGATGGACACTTGGGCTGCTTCCATACCTTGGCAATTGTAAATAATGCTGCAATGAACATAGGGGTCTTATTTTCTTTCAAATTAGTGTTTTGGGTACCTTCAAATGTATTCCCAAGAGTGGGATTGGTAGGTCAAAAGGCAGACCAATTTTTAATTTTTATCTCCATATTGCTTTTCACAGTGGCTGCATCAGTCTGCATTCCAACCAACAGTGCAAAGTGTTGCCCTTTCTCCACATGCTTGCCAGTACTTGTTTGCTGATTTGTTGATGATAGCCATTCTGACAGGTGTGAGATGGTATCTCATTGTGGTTTTAATTTGCATTTCATGATTAGTGACACTGAGCATCTTTTTATATGTTTATTGGCCATCCGTATGCCCTCTTTGGAAAGGTGTCTGTTCAGGTCCTTCCCCCATTTTTTAATAGTTTCTTTTTGTTATAGAATTTTGTAAGTACTTTGTAATATTGGATATTAACCTCTTATCAGATGTATCAGCAAATATGTTCTCCCATTCTATGGGCTGTGATTTTATTTTGGTAATGTTTTTCTTTGCTGTGCAAAATCTTTTTTAGTTTGATGTAGTCCCATTTGTTTATTTTCTCTTTTGTTTCCCTTGCCTGGGAAGATATATCTGATAAAAAATTGCTATGAGCAATGTCTGAGATTTTCCTGCCTAGGCTTTCTTCTATGGTTTTTGTGGTTTCAGATCCAACATTTAATTCTTTGATCCATTTTGAATTTATTCCTACATGTGGTGTGAGAAGGTGGTAAGTTTCACATTTCTGCATGTATCTGTCCAATTTCCCCAACACCATTTATTGAATAAACTGTCTTTAGCTCATTGTATGTACTTGCTTCCTCTGTTGAATATTGACTATAATTGTATGGGTTTATTTCTGAGCTCTCTATTCTGTTCCATTGATCTATATGTCTGTTTTTATGCCAGTACCATGCTGTTTGATTACTATGGCCTTATAGTATAGTTTGATATGAGGTAGCTTGATTCTTCCAACTTTGTTCTTCTTTCTCAAGATTGCTGTTGCTGTGGTTTCATTTGGGTTTTGTTTCTTCTTGTTTTACCTTTTGTGGTTCCACATAAAGTTTTGAAATATTTGTTCTAGGTCTGTGAAATATGTCATTGGAATCTTGATAGGAATTTCATTGAATTTACAGATTGCTTTGGTTAGTATGGACATTTTAATCATGTTAATTCTTCCTATCCACGAACATGGTATGTGCTTCTACTTATTTATATCATCTTCAATTTCTCTCTTCAGTGCTTTATAATTTTCTGAGCACAGGTCTTTCACATCCTTAGTTAGATGTTTTTCTAGGTATTTAATTACTTTTGAAGCAATTGTAAATGGAATTGTTTCCTTAATTTCCCTTTCTGTTAGTCCATTATTTGCATATAAATTGCAACTGATTTCTGGATATTAATTTTATATCTTGCTACTTTGCTGAATTCATTGATCAGTTCTGGTAGTTTCTTGGTTGAATCTTTGAGGTTATCTATGTAAAGAATCATGTCATCTGCTAATAAAGACAGTTTTACTACTTTTCCCCCCCAATTTGGATGCCTTTTATTTCTTCTTCTTGTCTGATTGCTGTACTAGAACTTCCATTATTATATGGAACAGGAGAGGTAAAATCCATCCTTTTCTTGTTCCTTAAGGGTAACATTGTGGTTTTTGCACATTGAGTATGATGCTGGTCGTGGGTTTTTCATATATGGCCATCATTATGTTTAGGTGTGTTTCCTCTGTTCCCACTTTGGTGAGAGCTTTTATTGTAAATGGATACAGAATAATATGAAATGATTTTTTTGCATCTATGATTATGTGGTTTTTATCCTTCATTTTTTTATATGATAAATCACTTTTACTGATTTATGAATGTCATACCAACATTGCATCCCTGGAATAAATCCCCCTTGATCACAGTGTATATGTTTTGATGCATTCCTGTATTCACTTTGCTAATATTTTGTTGAGGATATTAGCATCTATGTTCACCAGAGATGTAGGTGTATAATTTTCTTTCTTTGTGGTGTCTTTTTCTGGTTTTGGAATTAGGATAATGCTCACATCCTAGAATGAGTTTGGGAGCTTTTCCTCCTATTGAACTTAATGAAATAGTTTGAAAAGTAGAGGTGTTAATTCTTCTCAAAATGTTTAATAAAATTCCCCTGTGAAGCCGTCTGGTCCAGGGCTTTTGTTTGTTGGGCGTTTTTTGATTACTGCTTCACTTTCACTAGGTGTAATCTGTCTATTTAGATTCTCTGATTCTTTTTGATTTAGTATTGGAAGATTGTATGTCTCTAGGAATTTATCAATTTTTTCCAGGTTGTCTAATTTGTTGGCATGGAGTTTTTTATAATATTTTCTTACAACCCTTTGTATTCTTTTGGTGTCAGTTGTTATTTCTCCCCTTTCATTTCTGATTGTATTTACTAGGATAGTTTCTCTTTTTTTCTTGATGAGTCTGGATAAAGGTTTTGTTTATTTTGTTTATGTTTTCAAAGAACCAGCTCTTGGATTTTATATCATCTATTTTTGCTCTGATCTTTATTATTTCCTTCCTTCTACTTATTATGGGCTTCATGTGTTGTTCTTTTTTCAAGTTTCTTGAAGTGTATAGTTACATTGTTTTTTCAAAATTTTCTTGTTTTTTGAGATAGGCCTGTAATGCTATGAATTTCCCTCTAAGAATTGCCTTCCCAGTGGAAAAATCCACAGATTTTGGATATTTGTGTCCTAATTTCCATTTGTTTCAAGGTATCTTTTGATCTTTTGATTGATTTCATTGTTGACTCATTCATTGTTTAATTACATGTTATTTAGCTTCCATGTCTCTGTGTGTTTTTTAGTGTTCTTCCTGTGATTGTTTTCTAGTTTCATTGCATTGTAGTCAGGGAAGATGCTTGATATGATTTCAATCTTCTTAAATTAATTGAGACTTGTTTTGTGTCCTAACATATGGTCTATCCTAGAAAATGTTCCATGTGCACTTGAAAAGTACTATTATTGCCATGTATAATGTGCACTTTTTTGCCAAAATTTTTGAGGGAAAAATAAGGATACACATTATACATAATTAGTACCTGAAATACTTTGTATCTGTTTTTGTGTTTTATTTGTTACATAAAATTTCTTATATCATACTATGTTCAAAAATAAATTCTAAAATTGCATTATCATACAAAACCAAGTATCTAAATATAAATAAATAAAAAATTGAATTAAAAAATTAAAAGACAAGATTTTCTTCCTGGAAGTTTGGTCCAAAAATATGGGTGTGCATCATATATGGCATAAAATGGTATGCTTTCTGCTACTTTGGGGTGAAATGCTCTGAAGATATCAATTACCTCCATTTGATCTAGTGTGTTGTTTAAGACCACTGACTCCTTGTTGATTTTCTGCCTATAATATCTATCCATTGAAGTCAGTAGTATGTTAAAATCCCTGACCATGACTGTATTTCTGTCCGTCTCTCCATTTATGTCTATCTTAATTTGCTTTACATGTTTATGTGCTCCTATGTTGGGTGTGTAAATGTTTACTAAGGTTATATCCTCTTGTTGAACTGTGAGCTTTATCATTATGTGGTGTCCTTCTTTGACTCTTACTATAGCATTGGTTTTAAAGTCTATTTTGTTGGATATAAGTACTGCAACCCCAGTTTTTTTCTTTTGCATTTATATGAAATATCTTTTCTCATCCCTTTACTTTTAGTCTGTGTGTATCTTTCAATCTGAGATGGGTCTCTTGGAGGCAGCATATATATGGGTCTTGTTTTCTTATCTGATGTCTTTTGGTTGGAGCATTTAAACTATTTACATTTAAGGTGATTATTGATAGATATTTATGTAGTGCCATTTTATTGTTAGACTGTTTTCCTCTGCTCTTCTTCTTTTTCTTCTTCTTCAGTCAAGTCCTTTAACATTTGTTGTAGGGCTGGTTTGGTGTTAACAAACTCTTTTACCTTTTTCTTGTGTGGGATCTCCGTATTTCTCCTTCAATTTTAAATGATAGCGTTGCTGGGTTAAGTAGCCTTGGTTGTAGGTCCTTGCTTTTCATCACCTTGAATATTTCAGGCCACTCCCATCTGGCCTGAAATGTTTTTGTTGAGTAATCAGCTGACAATTTAATTGATGCTCCTTTTTGAGGTAACTACCGGCTTTTCTCTTGTGGCTTTTAGAATTCTCTCCTTGTGTTTAAGGCTTATCATTTTAATTATGATGTGTCTCAGTAGGCCTCCTTGGATCCAAATTGGTTAGGACTCTCTGAGCTTCCTGGACTTGCACATCTTTTTTATTCACCACATTAGAAGAGTTTTCAGTCATCTTTTCAGATAGGTTCTCGATCCCTTGGTTTCTCTCTCCTCCTTCTGGTATTCTCATGATGTGGATGTTGTTCTCCTTCATGTTGTCCAAAATGTTTCTTAAACTCTCCTCATTTTTTAAAACTGTTTTTTCTTTTTGCTGTTCTTCCTGGGTGTTTATTCTACTTTGTCTTCCAAATCACTGATGCAATCCTCTTCTTTATCTATCCTACTGTTTATTCCATCCAGTGTATTATTTATTTCAGATATTTCATTCTTTGTTTCTGACCGGTCCTTTTTTATGGTTTCTGTGTATTTTTTCATGCTGTTGAGTATCCTTATAATCATTACTCTAAACTGCCTCATAAATTCCTTACCTCCATTTCATCTAATTCTTCTGGAGAATTCCTCTGTTCTTTCATTTGGGTTTTTTTTCTTCTTGTTCCCATTTTGGCTGCTTCTTTCTATTTTCTGCCTTAACTATTAAAGTATTCATATATTAAACTGATCACTTGTTACAGCTTGATTTGTTTAACAACTGATCAGCTGACCAGCTGAAACTCTGCAATGTGAGGCAGAGTAATTCCTGCTTGCAAGGCTCTTGCTTCCCCTCAGGCTGATGCCACTTGGAGAGGAGTGCCCTGCCTGAGAAAGGTGGCTTCTGAAGTATTGGGAATGACTCAGCACAGGGATCCTGGTGGTTGTGCCTTTAGTTCTCTCTTCAGAGCCACTAACCCCAGACTCTCCTCAAGCATCTCTAATCTATTCTTCCCTCGCTCTGCTGGAGACCAGGGTAAGTGACTGCAAAAAAATGTTGTGTGTTGGCCCTTTAGGAAGGTCTCTGAGTCTCCTGCCTTCTCTCTGTGGCAGACAGAGACTCCTTATGCTTTTCACAGCAGGACATTACCTGAGTTCCTTTCCAGTACTGGTACTGTAGGCTGGGGAGACCATCTTGGGGTTTAGATCACATACTGCTAAGAGGGAATCACTTAGCCACTGAAATATCCCTCCAGAACTTCAGCTGCTGCCCATGAGAGCCCAGCCAGCCCTCTTGCATCTCCGCACACTGCCTACCACTCACATTGTGGTGAAGTTTTTTCTTTTTTCTGTCTGTGGTTGTAAGGCTTCTCTTCACCTAGTGTTCAGTTGGTTATTCAGGATATTTCTGTACAATTTAGTTGTAATTCCAGATTGGTCCTGGGAGGAGGTTAATGTAGCTTCTGCTTACTCTTCTGCCATCTTGGATCTCTGCCCTTATGAGATTTCAAGAGATACTAGAGAGATAATCTCTTAGCCATGTGAGAATACAACACCATGACAGTCTGTATGTTAGGAAGAGGGCTCTCACTAGACTCCAGCCATGCCGGCACCCTGATCTTGGACTCCCATCCTTCAAAACTGTGAGAAATAAATGTTGTGTAAGCCACCCAGCCTATGATATCTTATTATAGCAGCCAGAACTGGCTAAGACACCAATGTTGGTGTCATGGGCTAAATTGTGTTATTCTCCAAATTCATATGTGGTAGTCCTAACTCCCCAATAATGCAGAATTAGACTGTATTTGAAGAAAGGATATATAAGGACTAAACAGACTAAATGAAGTCAGTAGGGTGGGCTTTAATCTACTATGACAGGTGTATTATAAGAAGAGGAAATTGGGACACAAGCACATACAGAGATATCCATGTGAAGATACAGGGAGTTGACGACCATCTACAAGCCAAGGAGGGAGACACTCAGAACAAATTAACTCAACTTATACCTTGATCTTAGACTTTTAGCCTTCAGACTGTGAAGAAATAAATTTCTGTTGTTTAAATCACTTAGTCTGTGTACTTTGTTATGGCAACTCTAGTAAACTACTACATTTTGACAATTCTCTGCAGTGTGTCTTGAATTTTGACCAGTTAAGAGTACATGTAGATTCCTTATGGGTGTTGTATACAAGGGGAGACCCCCCAAAACCCCATAACTTATTTATAAAAAATTGTGTGTTTATTCTTATATGTTTAATTTTCAATTACCTTCAAAGTACTCTCCATTTCATGCAATGCACCTATCAAGACATTTTTTTCCACTGTTCTATGAACTCGTTAATTCTGATGCCTTTTAGTGCTTCTGCCATTTTTTTGTTTCATCTCTTCCACATTGGCAAAGTGTTTCCCTTTTTTTTAGACTTTATTTTATTATTATTTTTTTTACTTTTTAAAAAAGATGTTGTTCAAGTACAGTTTTCGGTCTTTTACTCCCATCCCAGCCCACCCCCCAGCCCTCCCAACCTCCCTCCCATTTCCACTCCCCCCTAGTTTTTGTCCATGTGTCTTTTATACTTGTTCCTGTAAACCCTTCCCCTTTTCACCTGAAATTCCCTTCCCTCTCCCCTCTGGTCACTGTCAGCCTGTTCTCTATTTCAGTGTCTTTGGTTATATTTTGCTTGTTTGTTTGTATCCTAAGAACCCTGAAACACCAATCCAAAAGAACCTATACATCCCAATGTTCATAGCAGCACAATTTACAACAGCCAAGTGTTGGAAGCAACCTAGGTACCCATCAGTAAATGAGTGGATCAAAAACTATGGTACGTTTACACAATGGAATTCTATGCAGCAGAAAGAAAGAAAAAGCTCCTACCCTTTGCAACGGCATGGATGGAACTGGAAAGCATTATGCTAAGTGAAATAAGCCAGGCAGTGAAAGACAAATACCATATGATCTCACTTTTAACAGGAACCTAAACAACAAAATAAAGTGTTTCCTTTTGAGGATGTTTTTTCATCTAGGGAAACAAACAAAGTTGCTTGGGGCAAGATTGGGTGAATAGGGAGGGAGGGGCATGGGAATCATACTGTATTTGGTTAAAAACTGCTGAACGCTTAGTGTGGTGTGGGCAGGTGCACTCCTAAATCACCAATATGAAGCAGGCAAATACATTGAAATAGTCTTCAAAAAAAATTCACTGAAGCTGAATGCAGTCTTTCTCAACAACACCAGCTGGTGCACTGACACAGATGGGTTCCTAGCACACCTAGTGGGGGAAGCCTGTACTACAAGCGGTCTGCCCTCTAGAAGACAATTCTGTTTTCTTTGGGTCCCCACGTCGTATGCATATATTTCTTTCTTTTTTTCCCTAAAACTGCATTGTACTTTTCAACTTTGGCTTAATTTAGAGGTACCAATTATTTAGAAAAACTTTTCCCATTTGTACTTTCTCAGTTTAGAAATAACTTTCTCTAGGAGAAATGCCCATATACCATTCTTTTGGCTTTCTTAACACCTAGTACTCATCCCAATTACAATATAACACTTTGTCATACTGTGTTACAATTATACATTTTACTTCTTTTCTCTCCTACTTGCTAGGTTGTAAATGCCCAAATTTAGGGACTAACTCTTAAATGTTATTATATTTTTAGCCCCTAGCATAGTACCAAGCACAAAGAATGTATTCCATAAATATTTATGAATAAATTACTTTCTATTTTGCTACAATAACAAGCAACCCCCAAATATCAATGTTTTAAAACAACAAAAGTTTATTTTTTGCTTATGATACTTGTGCATTGTTGTTCTGCTGGAAGCTTTATTCTGTGTCATCTTTTCTCCTGGATCCAGATTAATGGAGCAGCCATCATTTGGAGGATTGTCTGTCCCTGTGGCAGAGGGGATGGGAGAGTACAGTGATGCTGTAGTGGCCCATAAATCTCTGTAGAGATATCGCTTCTCCTCATATTTCATTCATCAGAGCATGTCCTCTTGTTACAGGGTGTAGCCAAGAGGGGGGACCCCAAATGGGCATTTGAAATGGGGTCCAGAACTCAAGGTGTCCAGGAGATTTTAGGATGTCCTCATCCCCCTGCCCCAGGTGTGGGTTGGGGGAAGGGACAAATGGAGCAGGGCCATTGAGAGCTGTTTCGCATAGCAACAGCCTTACAGCTAACCTCTGGTATGGTCATTTAACATATCTATAACCTTTGACTGGTTACATAGATATGTTAAATAGCTGTGGCCATGCTCTGAGCCAGGGGAATGAAAGTAACTTCCCCACCAAGATGTAACTGGGGGGCAGGTCCCCCAAGTTACAGCACCTTCATGGGAGCTTGGAGATGATTGGCTCCATGATATGGGCCACCCCTGCCCAGACTCAAGGTGGCAGTCCAGTAAAGCTGGAAGAATGTGAAATTGATAGCAAGTGTAGCCGAGTGTGGGAGGAGTTGGAAATGGGACTGCAGAGGAAGATTGGGGCAGGGATTTAAACCCAGATGCGGCAGCCATTGCGGGGAGAACCATGCGGCTTTGGCAGAATGGAGACTCCCGCAGCCCTGGGAGAGAGAATCACCATGCAGATTTAGCAGAAAATTGCCACTCGGCTTTGGCAGAGTGACGATCCCCCTCCCTGCAGCTTTGTGGAGAGATCCATGTGGTTTCGCACCCTAAAGACCCCTGCAGCTCTGGTACAAGAGGACCACATGGCTTTGGGGTGCTCCTTTTGGCTGTAGAGCCTGGGAAGCAGGAGAGACTTTGCCCGGAAGAAGGGTGAAAGAACTCTTACCAGTAGGCCATGAGAAGGTGCCGCATGGCTTTGGATTAATTGGAGATCCTGCCTGGACAGTGACACAGCTGATGGTGCCAGGAACCGAGGAAGGTCTCTCAGCCAAGAAGGATTACTGGGAAGAACCGGGGGCTGCCTGAGCCAAGGACTTCTATTTCCTTTCCTGAGATACGGTACCCCAGACTGGGCAAAGTGGGTGAAGAAGGACTGTGTGTGTTTGTGGGTGTTTTAAAGGACTTTGGGATTTTGATGCAGACATTAGGTCACTACTTTAAGTTTGTATAGCATTAAATAAGCATTTCCTTTCCTTTTCACGAATCTCTGGCATTGGGAGACATCTTTCTAAAGGTGACGGACATAACGAACCTGGGGTTCCTTTTGGGTAATTGTATATTGCCTCAGGCCCCCCTACCTTGTTGTTCTGTAACACTCTGATCACATCAGATCTCAGTAGGGGGAGGGGATTAAAATTCTACCATGCACCAGAAAGAGAAAACACCAGAGATATTTGTGAATAGCACTAGTGACTGTCTAAAACTCCTATATTGGTACATGGTAATTGTTTTATTTATGATTTGGCTGTTTTAACTTCATGTTTTTCTGCTATCTTTACCTCAGTATGCTTGAATTTCACTAAAGTATTAACTTTAAAAGTATATTTTGACATACTAAATCTAGATCTTATGACCCATCAGAGGTACATGTTTTTTGATTTATTAATAGGAAACTAACTGGCTTGTTATTTTAGTGTAAACCTTCTACTTTATGGTTCCAAATGTAAGCTGCTTTTTTTTTTGTCAAAACACAACTTCTCCCAATTTCGATGACTGATGTTGCAGAGACGCAACTTGACACGTCCTTTCTAAGCAAACCAGAGCCACGGGAATTCACAGTGAAGAAATGAGTACATTTGCTTATTTTCATAGAAATTAACATACAAGTATTCAAAACAAATGACATTTTGGGGAAAATATTTGCAACACACAAAAATAGACAAATAATTTACATAACTACTATTATGCAGAGAGATCCCATAAACTAATAATACAAACACGGTCTATTGGAAGAATGGGCTGGAGATATAATGAACATAGGAAAAGACACCTACTGTCAGGGCTAACAGGAAAGGCGGAAGTGGGCATGTCTACACACTGTTGGTGAAGTACAGCAACCAATACTTTGTGGGTAAAGTACAAAAGTAAGATAATGGTACAATCCTTTGTGGCATGTATCTTAAACATTTTAACATTTTGTTTATTTATTTTTTAGAGAGAGAGGAAGGAAGGGAGACAGAGAGGGAGAAAAACATTAATGTGCAAGGGAAACATTGATTAGTTGCCTCCTGCACGCACCCCATCTGGGGACTGAACCTGCAACCCAGGCTTGTGTCCTTACTGGGAGTCAAACTGGTGGCCTTTTCCCTCATGGAACAGTGCCCAACCAAGTGAGCCACACTGGTTAGGGCTACTTAAAAATTTTAAATGTATATTTATTTTATCTGGGGCATACCAGTTCTTGAAATCTATTTCCTACAAAGGATAGTGATACTCATTGCAGCACTGTTTCTAAAACAAATTGGAAGCAATTTAAATGTCTCTCAGTAAGAAAAAGGTATATCCATGAAACAGAACAGTATGCATATATTAGAAAAATGAGAAAATAATAATAAAACAATAGCCATGATTTATTGGGTGCTTGCTATGTTCCAGATGCAATAATAAGTGCTCTTTTAAAGGGAGATTTAGAAATGGTAATAGACATGTGATATTTTAATGAAAAAAGGTTTCACACCAATACATATGACAATAAATGTGAGTAAATAAATGCAAGTATAAATGTGTAATTGTACAGATCCAGATAGTTCCATTTCTATACTCTAGGTATATATAAACATATCTGTGTATATATACATATCTGCATGAACATAGGAAAAGTTGGAAGGCTACATTTCAATGTGTTAACAGTAGTTAACCCTTGGGATTGAATTAGATGTGGGATGCCTTTGTTTTTTACATAATCATATAGACATGGGATTGAAGCCCTGGCCTGGTGGCTCAGTTGGTTGGAGTGTCATTCTGTACACCAAAATGTTGCAGGTCCTAGTCAGGACACAGACCTAGGTTATAGGTTTGCTCCTGGGTCAGGGTGTATGTGGGAGGCAGCTGATCAATGTTTCTGTCTTGCATTGATGTTTCTCAATCTCTCTCCCTTCCGTATTCTTTAAAATTAATAAAACAACTTCCAGCCAAGATGGAGGCATAGGCAGTCGCATTGTGCCTCCTCG
>PVIA01011155.1:0-46483 GCA_004024845.1 Tonatia bakeri
TTTTCTGTTTGGTTGTTCCTTTCTTCCTTCTGGTCCACTCCATTGATTTGAGTCCCAGTTTTCTTCCCCTCACTATTGGTTCCCTGTGTGTTTTCCTTCATTTCTCTTATCGTAGCCTGCATTTGTTCATCTAATTTATGTCCAAAGTCAACCAATTCTGTGAGCTTCCTGATCACCAGTGCTTTGAACTGTGCATCTG
Source organism: Tonatia bakeri (assembly GCA_004024845.1). Classification (NCBI taxonomy): domain Eukaryota; kingdom Metazoa; phylum Chordata; class Mammalia; order Chiroptera; family Phyllostomidae; genus Tonatia; species Tonatia bakeri. The sequence goes on from PVIA01011155.1 coordinate 200, forward strand.
GTAATTCGGCAATTTCTTGGTCACTTAAAAAATTGGTTCTGGGGCTTTCAAATCTGTTTGAGCCATCTTTTTAATTTTCCTTTGGTTTGGATGCGGCTGTTTCGTAAGGGCAGCAGAGCCTTAGGTGTTCACGGGGCGGGCACCCCAGTTGCTGGGTTGTGACATTGTATGTGGGGGCGGGGTCTGAGAGGGAACAATGGCGCCTGCTCCGCTCTCTCTAGGACTTCCGTTCCCTCCACGGCCTCCCACAAGCAAACTGGGCCCTTGCTGTGCTGGCTCCCGGGCGGTGGGCTGGTGTACTTTCTCGGACTCTGTGGGCTTCCCTGAGAAGTCTCCTGTGAGGCTGGGAGAGTCTTCCGGCCTCAGTTCCCAGACGGGGCTCTTAAGCTTTCAAATGCAGCGGCGCTGCCCATTTTCGCTTAGTTTGTGCGCAAACGTATGGCTGCGGACAGCCAGCTGCCTTGCGACCCTCACTGGGTCTGCTAGTCGCCTCTGCGCTTCCGCGCCCAGCGTCCGCCACTGGTCCGTCCGCTGCCGTCTGCACCCTGCGTGCCCGCACCTGCCAGTCAGCGCCTCTTCCCGCCGGGACCCCTCGACCCCACTTCGCAGGCCTCCCGACTCCACTGCTCCTTACCGGTCTGGATGTACTGGAGCCCGACTTCTGTTCAATTAATTTCTCTCTGTTCTGGTTGTTAATTGTTTCTCAATCTTTGTTGTCTTCAGTCTTGGTTGCGCGAGGAAGCACAATGCGACTGCCTATGCCTCCATCTTGGCCGGAACTCAGTAAAATATGAATTTTAAAATAAAAAATAAAATAATAGTGAATACTTAGGGGTAGAATAGATAAAAATGCAACAACAACCTCAATATCAATAAAAATTGAGCAAATATTAATAAAGGTGGAATGACAATATGGATATTATAAGAAAGGGATAAACGTGTGAGATGACTAATGGAAAGAAAGATGGTTTTGAGAGGATGAAAGGAGGAGAAATAGTAAGAACGGGGAACAGCAACAAGGCATAGAAAGGGAAAAATGAAATCAAAGGCAAAAATGAGATAGAGAATGATGAATGCAAAATAGAGTAAGGGAAGAGAAGAGTAAAATGTTATATTGGAATTAAAACTAAAATAAAAATAGTAAAAAAAGTATATGCAACACATGAAAATAGTGAAATAATAGGAACAAAATCAAAGGTAAAGAAACAATGTTAAAAAGCTATGCAGGGGGGAAATAGTGGAAATAATAAAAAAGGATAGGGTGCAGGGAGTGTTGTGAGTAAATGGAAACAACTGTAGAACAACAATAACAATGTTAAAAATTATAATAAAATGAAATAAAAAGAAAATTAATATTTTTTTACTACAGTGGCGACTTAATAGCTAGTTGATAGGAATGCTGCAGCCTCAGGCAAAAGGTCTATGTGACTTTCAGAGCATTCAGTGACTCAGGACATAACCAGGGGAGGTAGCCCACCCTGGATATCTGTGTATCATGGGAGACACTTACCCTGACTAAAGATGGCAAACAAAAGAAAATAAAAGATACATGCAAACTGGCAAATGTAGCACATTGTATGAGGGGCTGGATATAAAATCACATAGGAAGTTCTGGATCAGTATTTAAATATAAGGGTGGACTGAGAGAGAAGGAGGGAGCTATGAGTAAAGAGCTGTGAACTAGGGGGAATTCCACCATGAGAGCTGAAAAAGAAGGGTAGCAGACATGTGGTTTGAAATGGCATAGAAGATCTGCCCCATCAGCCATGAGGTCAATAGTAAGTGGCAGCCCTAAGGAAGGCAACCACGAGGAAAAAGTCATGAAATAGGGTGATTTAGATAAGTCATCTGGTGTATAAGGAAGCGCCACACTGGTTTGGATTAACAGCTAGAATTAAAAAAGGAGACCTCTGGGAAATCTGCCTGAAGAACATGGTGGCAGAGTGGGAATCTCACAGGTATTCTACCATAGAAATTCATACAATAAACCCAAAGAGCCAGACAAGATCAACTTAAGAAATGCAGGCTAACAAGAAGAGTTTCATAAACAGTGAGAAAACAAAGAAACAATCCCCAGATGAAAGGAAAGGAGGAAGCCTCAGAAAGAATGCTAAATGAAATAGAGGCAACTCCACTATCAGATATTGAGTTCAAAGCAATGGTTATCAGAAAGCTCCAAGAGTTCACAGTGAATTACCAGAAATGACAGGGAAACTACAATGAGCTCACTGCAAACTATATCAACATGAAACAGGAAATAGAAACTATCAACAAGGGCCAAGAGGAAATGAAGAATACAATTTCTGAACTTAAGAACACAGTACAAGGAATCAAAAGCAGGGTTGATGAAGCAAAAGACTGGATCAGTGAGCTGGAGGACAAAGTAGAAAAAAAAAACACCTAGAAAGAGGAAAAAAAAAAGGAAATGAGGCTCAGAAAGAATGAAGAGGGATTAAGGGAAATGCAGAACACCATGAAATGTAATAATATCCATATAACAGGGATACCAGAAGAAGAAGAGCAAGGCATAGAAAACCTATTTTAAAAAGTAATGATGGAAAACTTCCCTAATTTCAAGAGAGAATAAGTCTCACACATCCAGGAAACACAGAGAGTCCCATTCAAGAGGAACCCAAAGAGGCCCACTTCATGACATATCATAATTAAACTGGCAAAATAACAAGATGAAGAGAGAATCTTAAAGGCAGAAATGAAGAAATGAAAACTAGCATACAAGGGACCCCCGACAAGACTAGCATATGACTTCTAAAAGAAAACACTCCAAACCAGAAGAGAATGGCAAGAAATATTCCAAGTAATGGCAATCTGAGACCAGTAATCAAGCCTACTTTACCCAGCAAGGCTCTCAATCAAGATACAAGGCCAAGTCAAGAGTTTCCCTGACAAAAGAAGTCTGAAAGAATACACCTTCACCAAACCAGCTCTGCAAGAGATAATAAAGGGACTGCTTTAAGGAAAAGAGAGAGAGAATAACACAGATACATAAATGGCAATGAATAAGTACCTATCAATAATTACCTTAAAAGTAAATGGATCAAATGCTCCAATCAAAAGACATAGAATAGCTGAGTGGATAAGAAAGCATCACCCACATATATGCTGCCTACAAGAGTCTGACTTCATGACAAAAGACCTACACAGACTGAAAGTGAAGGGCTTGAAAGAAATTTTAAAAGCAAACAGGGAAGAAAAAAAATTGGGATAGCAATACTCATATCAGACAAAATAGACTCCATTAAAGGGCCATAAAGAAAGAGCCACAAGGTCAAGTCATAATACTCAGGGGAAGAATCCATCAAGAATTCATAAACATTGTAAATATATATGCACCCAACATAGGAGCCCCCAAATACAAAGAAAATCTTAGAGAACTTCAAGAAAAATATTGACAGCCATTCAATCTTCCCTCCATATTATCTTTGTCCATGGGTCCTTTATACATGTTCCTTGACTCTTCCACTTCTTTCCCCCATTGTCCTCCTCCCCACTCCCCTCTTGTCACTTTCAGTTTGTTCTTTATTTCCATGTCTCTGTTTCTACTTTGCTCACAAGTTTTTTTTGTTGGTTAGGTACCAGATATAAGCGAGATCATATGGTATTTATCTTTCTCTGACTGGCTTATTTCACTTAGCATAATAGTCTCCATTTCCATTCATGATGTCATGAAAGGTAGGAGTTTCTTCTTTATTTCTGTTGTGCAGTATTCTACTGCACAAATGCACCACAGTTTCTTTGATCCATTCATTTACTGATGGTCATTTATCTTGGTTCCAACACTTGGCTATTGCAAATAACACTGCTATGAAAATTGGGGTGCATAGGTTCTTTTGAATTAGTGTTTCAGGATTCTTAGGGCATAGCCCCAGCAGTGAAATTGCAGGATCAAATGGCAGTTCTATTTTTTTTGAGGAAATTGAGGCAGTTTTTTGAGTAAATTCCACAAAGTTTTCCACAGAGATTGCACCAGTCTGCATTCACACAAACAGTGTACTAGAGTTCCCATTTCTCCATAACCTTGCCAGCACTTGTATGTTGATTTAGTTATGATGGCCATTCTGACTACTGTGAAGTGACATCTCATTGTGGTTTGAATTTCCATCTCTCTGATGGCTAGTGATTCTAAGAATCCTTTCATTTGTCTCTGGGTCCTCTATATGGTCTTCTTGGGGAGGTGTCTGGTCAGGTTCAGGTCATTTGCCCATGTTTAATAGGATTTTTGTCCCCATGGAGTGGAGTTGTGTGTGTTCTTTATACATTTTGAAGATCAAATGATTGTTGAAGGTATCATTGGTAAATATATTTTCATATATGGATGCTCCCCTTTTGATTTTGATGATGTTTTCCTTAGCCATGCATAAGCCCTTTTTATTTTTAAAGTTTTTATTTATTTATTTTTAGACAAAGGGGAACATTGGGAAAAGGAGAGGGAGAGAAACATCAATGTGTGGTTTCCTCTTGTGCACTCCCTACTGGGGACCTGGCTTGCAACCCAGGCATGTGCCCTGACAGAGAATTGAACCTGCTACTCTGGTTCACAGGCCGGTGCCCAATCCTGGCCACACCTGCCAAGGGGAGAGTTTTTTTTTTTTTTTTAATTTGATGTAGCCTCCTTTGTTTATTCTTTCCTTTATATCCCTTACTCTAGGGGACATGTCAGTGAAAATATTGCTTCCTGGGATATCAGAAACTTTCCTGCCTAAGTTGTCCTCTAGGAACCTTACAGTGTTACAACTTATATTTAAGTGTTTTATCCATCTTGAGTTTCTTTTGTGTGTGTGTGTTCATATAGTGTAAGTTGATGGCCCAGTTTCATTTTTTTGCATGTAGCTGTCCAGATTTTCCAACATCATTTGTTGAAGAGGCTATGTGTACTCCATTTTCTGTTCTTGCCCCCCTTTGTCAAATATTAACTGACCATAGATGTGAGTGTTTATTTCTCAGTTCTTTATTAATTTCCATTGGTCTATGTTTCTGCTTTCATGCCAGTACCAGACTGTTTTGATTACAGTGGACTTTTAATATAGTTTGGTATTAGTAATCATGATTGCTCCTACTTTGTTCTCCTTTCTCAAAAAATTTGAGGCCATTTGGATCATTAATGGTTCCTTATAAATTTTTGAAATGATTTTTCTATACCTGTGAAATATGTCATCGGTATTTTAATAGGGATTGCTTGAATCTATAAATTCCTTTGGGTGGTATGGACATTTTGATGATGTTAATTCTTCCAATCCATGAACAAAGTATATGTGTCCATTTATTTATGTCTTCCTTAATTTTTTTATTCAGTGTTGTGTAGTTTCTGAACACAGGTTTTTTACTTCATTGATTAAGTTTCTTCCAAAGTACTTTATTTTTCTTGTTGTATAGCAAATGGGATTTTCCCCTTACATTCTGTTTCTGATATTCCATTTGTATCCCACTGTTTTGCCAAATTAACTTATTAGGTGGAATAGTTTCTTGGTTGAGTCTATAGGGTTTTCTATGTACACCATCATGGCATCTCGAAACAATGACAGTTTTAATTCTTCCTTTCCAATTTTGATTCCTTTTATTTTTTTCCTGTCTAATCACTGTGGCTAGCACTTCCAATAACATGCTGAATAGAAGTGGTGAATGTGGACACACCTGTCTCATGCCTGATCTTAGTGAGAAAATGTTTTGTTTGTGCCTGTTGAGTATGATGTTGGTTATAAGTCTCTCATATTTGGCCTTTATTATGTTGAGATATGATCACTCTGCTCCCACTTTTCTGACTGTTTTAATCATAAATGTGTGCTGTACCTTATCAAATGCTTTTTCTGCATCCATTGATGTGGTCATGTAATTTTTGTCTCTCTTTTTGTCTATATGAAGCATTAAGTTTATTGATTTGAGAATATTGTACCTTCCCTGAATCCCAGTTGATTTTTGTGTATGGTCTTTTTAATGTATTGCTGGGTGCAGTTTGGCAATGTTTTGCTGAGAATTTTTGCTTTGATGTTCATCAGCAATATTGGCCTGTAGTTTTGTGTCTTTGTTGTCTTTACTAGTTTGGGGATTAGGATGATACTAGCCACATCAAAAGAATTTGGGAGTCTTCTCACTTCTTGGATTTTTTCCAATAGTTTGATAAGGGTAGGGGTCAGCTCTTCCTTAAATGTTTTGTAAAATTCTCCTGTGAAACCATCTGGAGCAGTGCTTTTGTGTACCTGGAGTTCTTTAATTAATACTTAAATTTCACAAGTTGTTATGAGTCTGTTCACGCTTTCTATTTCTTCGGAGTTTAATTTTGGAATATTATATGTTTCTAAGAATTTGTCCATATCATCCAAGTGTTCAAATTTCTTGGCATATAATTATTCATATAAACTTCTTACAATACTTTATATTTCTGTTGTATCAGTCACAATTTCTCCTCTTTCATATCTGATTTTATTTATTCGCATCCCCTATATATTTTTTCTTGATGAGCCTAGTTAAAGGCTTGTCAATTTAGTTGATCTTTTCAAAAAACCAGCTTCTGGATTTATTGATCTTTAGAATTGTTGTTTTAGTCTGTATGTCATTTAATTCTGTTCCAATCTTGAATATTTCCTTTCCTCTACTCACTCTGGGCTTTGATGTTGTTGTTGTTCCTCCAGTTTTTGTATATATAGGGATAGGTTGTTTATTTGAAAATTTTCTATATTTTTTAGGCAGGCCTGTATTGCTATAAACTTACTTCTAGGACTGCCTTCACTGTAATCCATAGCTTTTGGACTGTTTGTGTTCATTTTCATTTGTTCTCTGAAACATTTTGATTCCTTCATTGATCTCATCATTAACCTATGCATTGTTTAATGATATACTATTCAGTCTCGATGAATTTGAATGTTTTTGAATTTTATACATGTGTTTGGTTTCTAGTTTCATGCCCTTGTGTTGTGAGAAATGCTTGATATGATTTAAATTTTTCCCGAATTTCTTGTCACTTGTTTTGTGTCCTATCATGTGTTCTATCTTTGAAAATGTTTCATGTGACACTGAGAGAAAGAAATAGTGCCCAAATGGAAAAAAGAAAAACAGATAAAAACTCCTGAAAAAAAAACTAAGTAATGAGGAGATAGACAACTTATCTGATACAGAGTTCAAAACACTGGTAATCAAGATGCTCACAGAAATGGTTGAGTTTGATTACAGAATGAAGGAAGAAATGAAGGCTACATGAAGTGAAATAAAGGAAAATATACAGAGAACCAAAAGTGAAGGGAAGGAAACTGGTACATAGATCAACAATTTGGAACAAAAGGAAGAAATAAACACCCAACTAGAACAGAATGAAGAAACAAGATTAAAAAAAATGAGGAGAGGCTTAGAAACCTCTGGTGTAATTTTAAATGATCGAATATCAATATCATAGGGGTTCCAAAAGAAGACGAAGAGCAAAAAATTGGCAACATATTTGGAAAAATAATGAAGGAAAACTTCCCTAATCTGGCAAAGGAAATAGACTCCCAGGAACTTTGGAAAATCCAGAGAGTCCCAAAGAAATTAGACCCATGGAGGAACATAGCAGTACACATCATCATTAGGTTGCCCAGGATTAAAGATAAGGAGAGAATCTTAAAAGCAACAAGGGGAAAGGAGAGAGTTACTTACAAAGGAATTCCCATAAGGCAAGAAGGGGCTGGAAATAAGTATCCAAAGTCATGCAAAACATTTCTTTCCCTCTTTTTATCCCTGCCTCCCCCTCTCTAAAAATAAATAAACATTTTAAAAACCTATCAACACTAAAATGACAACAAACTCACAACTACCATCAACTGAATCTAAAAAAACAATACTAAGCAAACAACTGCAACAGGAACAGAGTCACAGAAATGGAGATCAGATGGAGGGTTGTCAGTAGGGTGGCAGAGGGAGAGAAATGGGAGAAAAGGTAGAAAGAATAAGAAGCATAATAAGTAGGCACAAAATAAGAGGATGTTAAGAATAGTACAGGAAATGGAGAAGCAAATAACTTATATGTATAACCCATGAACATGAACTAAGGGAGGGGCACTGCTGGTGGGAGGGGAGTGCAGGGAAGAGGTAGAGAAAGGGGAGAAAAATATTGAGACAACTGTAATAGTATAATCAGCAAAATACACTTTTAAAAAGTAAATGGTTACATGTGCACTTGAAAAGAATGTGTATTTTGCTTCTTTTGGATGAAAGGTTCGATATGCATCATTTAGGTCCATTTGTTCTAGTATGTGACTCAGAGCCTACATATTCTTGTTGATATTTTGTTAGGATGATCTATCCATTGTTGACAGTGGGATGTTAATATCCCCTAGCATAGATGTGATGCTGTCTATATGTTTCTTGGTTGCTCCTATGTTGGGTACATGAATGTTTAGAATGTGCATCCTTTTGTGGAAGATTCTTCCTTTGAGTATTATGAAGTGTCCATCTGTGTATCTTTTTGTGGCCTTTGTTTTGAAGTCTATTTTGTCTGATATGATTATTGCTAATCCAGATTTTCATGCTGTCCATTTGCTTGGAATATTTTTATTCAACCCTTTACTTTAGTCTGTGTAGGTCTTTTGTTCTGAGGTTAGTCTCTTGTAGGCAGCATACGTGCAGGTCATATTTTGTTATCCATTCAGCTACCCTACGTATTTTTTTTGGGGGGGGGATTTAATCAGTTAACATATAAGGTTATTATTGATAGGTAGTTATTTATTATCCTCTTGTACCAGTGCTCTTCTCTCTCTCTCTCTCTCTCTCTCTCTCTCTCTCTCTCTCTCTCTCTCTCTCTTTCTGTTACACTTCTTCTTCTTTTTCTTAAACCATTCCCTTTAGGATATCTTGCAGTTCTGGTTTAGTGGAGGTGTATTCTTTCAGCATTCTTTTATCTGGGCAACTCCTTATTTTGCCTTCCATTTTAATTGAGAGCCTTACTGGGTAGAGGGATCTTATTTGCAGTCCTTTTCTTTTCATTACTCAGAATATTTTTTTTGCTATTCCCTTCTGGCCTGTAGTATTTCTGTTGGGAAATCATCTGCTAGCTTTATCATAGGTCCTTTGTATGTTACTACCCTTTTCTCCCTTGTTTCTTTTAGGATTCTTTATTTGTCTTTAAAATTTGTCAGTTTAGCCCTGGGTGGTGTGGCTCAGTGGATTGAGAATTGGACTGTAAACAAAGGGTTTGCTGGTTCAATTCCAAGTCAGGGCACATGCCTGGGTTGCAGGCCAGTTTAGCTAGTACAGGATGCAAGAGGCAACCACACACTGATGTTTCTCTCCCTCTGTTTCTCCCTTCCTTCTCCACTGTCTAAAAATAAATAAACAAAATCTTTAAAAAATTATCATTTTATTTATGATGTGTCTTGGAGTAGACCTCTTTGGGTTCATCTTCCTTGGGACCTTCTGTGCTTCCTGTACTTGCCTGGATTTTCCCCTCTCTAAGTTAAGCAAGTTTACTCTCATTATTTTTTCAAACACATTTAATATTCCTTGCTCCTTTTGTTCTCCTCCTCGTATTCCTATGATTCAAATTGTTACATTTCAGGTTGTCCAGAAGTTCTCTTAAGCTATCCTTGCACTTTTTGAGTCTTTTTCCATATTCATGCTCTACCTGGGTATTTCTTTCTACCTTGTCTTCCAGCTCTCTAATTCTGTCCTTGGCTTTATCCAGCCTGTTTGTGATTCCTCCTTAGGTATTTTTTTTTAAATTTCAGATATTATATTCTTCATTTCTCCCTGGTTTTTGTTTATACTTTCCATTTCCTTTTTCACATTATTGTAGTTCCTGCTCAGTTCCTTGTAGTTTTCACAGAGTTCTTTGAGCATCCTTATAACCATTTTTTTTATCTCTATGTCTGATTGAGTTTGCTTGCCTCAAATTCATTTAGCTCTTTTACTGAGGATTCTTTCATTCCTTTCTACTGGGGGCTCTTTCTTTGTATTCCCATTTTAGGTGGCTCTTTTTAGTTATTTCTGTGACCCAGGATGCTCTTCTTTGTCAGCTCTCTTCCTGGGGTGATCTTTTGTTGTAGGGGTTCTGTGTGACTCAGTGGTGTGGTCTGTGGGGGAGCTTTGTCTGCAGAGCTCCCCATCCACCACGGATGAGAATCAGTCTACCAAGACATGATCTGCTTGGGGAGGAAAGGTGGCCTATCTCTCAAAGGAGAAGGGCCAAGAGCCTTTTTCTCAAAGGCTTTTATTGGGTTGGTTTGCACAAGAATTCAGGTAAAGCTCATTACTCATTGCCCAGAAGTAAGGATCAAATAACAAGGAACTCTGAGGGCCTATTTTGAGTCAGGGTCAGATAGCTAAAGAGTTGTAAAAACTTTAAGGATCAAACTTATTTCTTCCTTGGTCCCTTATCAGTTAATTGAGAGCATTCTAAACAAAGCAGGATTCACAGGATTTTACATATTCTTTCTTAGGCCTGATCACCTGGGGAACCCGCCCTTTCCAGCACAGGGTGGCACCACCCTGTCATTGTTTCAGACTTAGGTGGAGCAAAGGAAGTAAGGAAGCCAAGAGATTAGGAGATTTTGTTACAGACAATGAGGACTCAGGCTATGTCAAAGCCAAGGGCGAAGAGTCCATCACCCCCTTTTGCTGAGGTCCCCAAAGTCCTTTCTTGGGGGCCTCCCACATGATCATGCCTGTCTTAGGTCATTCCCCCCTTGCGAATCTTACGTCTCATTGGCTAACTAACCAAGCATTAGGGGCCAGGCAGGGTGAAGTAAAAGGAGCGGAAGTGGTGTTCCTGCCAGGGAGTTAAGCTTGTCTCCTTGCTGGTTTATGGTTCCAAGGTCATTCCCTCAGTCTTATCCTTGGTGGAGGTTACAGCTTCTGATACCAGGCAGAGCAATTCCCAACAGTGGTCCTTTGATCTCCTTGTCTGGATAATCTAGGGTTGCCTTTTCTTCCATTTGTGTGGGTTCTTTTGTTGTACTTGGGCTTTACTTGTTGGTGGCTTCTTTGTTGATGGGTTCTCCCCTCTAGTGGGCTTCCTGGTAGTCATAACTCCCACCTTATCTGGTATGCTGTGGTATAAGTGTTTGTTAAGAAAGCAGTATTACCAGGCAAGCTAACCTATGCCTGCAAATCGGACCACCCTAGTGCATCAGCATTCTTGGTGCCACTTGAGCAAATGTTGATAAAGGTGAAGAGAGATTATGGATATTAAAAGACATGACAAAGGGAATATGAGATAATCAAAAGAGGGGAGAATGTGATTGAGTGGTAATAGGGAGGAGAATTGATAATAGTGGAGATAGAACTGAGGCAAAGATAAGGAGAGAACAAAATTTTAAACATAAGTAAATAATGTAAGGACATTGGGAATAAAGGGGTAAGAAAATGGAAAAATATACTATGAGGAATGAGATACAATTAAAAAGGTATTGGCCAAATAGGAGGAAATTGGAGAAAAACTATAATAGGATCAACAGCAACAACAGGTGAATAAAGTTTAGTAAAGGTGTAACAGGAATAGAATATTGTACCAAAGTGAAAATTGAATATAAGATGTCCACCATAAAGTAAATGATTTTAAGAGGATGAGGGAAGCAAACTAATAAGAGTAAGGAGTAAAGCCCAGGTTGAGAGAGGGGGAAACTAAACAAATAAAAAAATGAAATAAGATTCCTCGCACCACTGTTCAGGGCAGGGGAAGGTGAAATGGAGTAAGACAGTGGTAGAGTTTTCTATGGGGTTTAAAGCATCAACAAATAGTGAACAACTATGAATTCCATTTGTGCAAAATAGCAATAACTGTGGTATTTTGTCTAACTAGACTGTTTATATACAGAGGAAATTAAATAAGACTCTTATTAGATGGGGAGAAAAATGTGTGCTGACTTTAGAAAGGGGAGCACTTTTGTGAGGTTAAGTGGAAGAGCAATAGTGAGAGCAAGGGAGAGTATGTCAGCACAGTGTGAGAACACATAAGTTTACCACAGTAGTAATAAAACTCAGAAAGATAGTGAAATGGATTGAGACCAGGATGGGAAGTTCTGCATGGTCTTTGGAAAAACGATATGGTAAAAATAGATAAGCTGAATAAAAAGAATAAAAAGCAAAAGACCGAGAGTAGTAAGTTATTTGGAATATGAGTGAAGTGCAAAAATAAAAGATACAATATGACAAGGAGAAAAAGAAGCCATAACAAAACAAACAAACAAAAAAAACCCCAAGCAAACAAACAACAATAACCTATATAAACAAAAAGAAAGAGGAATTAAATTTAAAAGAATGCAAGTCCTAATGAAGGGCAAGGTGAACTTTGTCTCAGGTGATGGTTTTCACCTTAAGACTTCTTTCTGGATCTGTCTCTGGTTTCCTCTCAGCTCCAGGAATTATTTTGTTACACTTCTATAAAAAAAGAAAAAGAAAAGGGGGGGGGGTAGAAAAATGAACAGCCCCTGCCAGTAGTAGCTAAGCTTGCTTAGCTGGTATTACAGATCCTCCAGGCTCCTGCAATCAGTAAGGGCTGGGCTCGGTTTTTACTTTACAGTGGTTCTGCTAGGAAGTGGATCCACTCTAGGTTGCAATAATCACAGGTGTCCAGTTTCCAGCCCACAACCTTGGAATTCTGTGCTACTTGCACTCTCCAGTTTGTACATTTGCATATGGATAAACCACCTCACTTTTGACCCTTTGATCAATCTATGGGGTGCGCTGAGTAGGAGCTACTGGAACCCACAATCCTCCCTCCTTGTGGTCCAAGCAGCTATGCATCTGAGGTACCTGTCCAGTGAGCTTCAGTTTCCCTTTTGAAAAAAGTCTCTTTTGGTACCACTGCTTCTCCAGGCCCCTGCCCAGCTTTCCACTTCCTCCAACTCTCTAGCAAGTCCAAAGTCTATCTCGGAGATAGCCAGTGGAGGTCCTCTTTCTCTCCCAGCTCCATTTGTGGCTATGGTCTCCACCATTCTGGCACTGTCCCCAACGACCAGCAGCCACCACCCTGGCTTGGGTGCACAGACAACTACATGTATGCCTGCACACCCTGTGTTCCTTTCATTTCCACCCCAGTGACTTTATGTGCTCAAGGATCTCCAAGCGGGGCTGCATTTTTCTTGCCCTGGGAGGGGAAGTAGCCACTAGACTGCTACCACAGACTGGTTTTCCTCAGAAATCCAATGTTATAGGCATAGAAGCTGATTTTAGGGCACCATGCCTGGGGACTGTCCTGGACCAGCTGGTGACCACCAGCTCTGTTTAAAAGTTTAACTGATTAAACCTCAGTTACCAAATCAATTTTATTTCTTTAAAAGAGTATTGAACAATTGGAAAATAAAATTTAATAAATAACATGATTGAAAATGACACCAATATTCAAATATATAAGTATAAATAAAAATAGCCTCTGTGTGCTGAAAATTAAAAAAAAATTAAAGAAACAAAATGTTTGAATACCAAAATAAAGGGAAAAGTATACCATGTTCATTGATAGGCACTAAATATTGTTAAGATATAAACTCTCCCAAACATGATCTTTAAATCCCCCAAGAAATATATATGTATAAAAACATGATTTACTTTTGTCTTTATTTTTTCTTTTAATTGTTGCAGTACAATTTTCTATCTTTTACTCCCATGTATAAAAACATGATTTATATAGAGGTGGCTGTGCAGAGAATAGGTAATAAATGAAGCTGTGAAACAATATATTCGAATGAGAAAAAATGTATTTTTACTTCCCATTTTATACATAAATCAATGCAAAATTCCAAAATATAAGTGCTCAAAGTATATAAAGTTCTCAAACTTTACTTTAAAGGTGCACCAGAATCACTTGGAGGGCTTGATAGAAAACAGATTTTTAAGCCTTTTATACAAGAATTATAGATAAGTCTAAGGTGAAACCCAATATATTTTATATTTAACAAGTCCCCATGTGATGCTAATATTGTTAATTTAGGTATGACATTTTAAAGAATCATTTCTATAATTTTTTTAGAAGTTAAAGTTTCAGATTACTTTTACTACCATGGGATAGGGAAGGAATTCTTAGTCAGAACCCAAATGTGAAACTATAGAGCAGAAGATTCATATGGTCAGCTACTTTAAAACAAATTATAAATCTGTTTTTCAAAGACACATTAGAGTTAAAACATGACTCACAATTTGTGAAAATATTTGCATTAAATATATTTGATAACTTATTTTTATTATTCAGAACATGGAAATTCCTATATATGGATAAGAAAAACTCTATCAATCTACTAGAAAAATACAAAGAAGACATAACTAGACATTTCACAGAAAACAGAACATGACTGGCTATGAATATATAAAATATATCCAACCTCATTAATAATCTCTTTAATTCAAATTAATTATGGTTAAAAAATTATACTCACCAAGTTGTCAAAAATTAAAAAGTTGGACAATATCAAGTACTGGTAAGACCATGAAGCAAAGGGAATTTTCAAAACTTTTTGGCAGAAGAATAAATTTTTATTTATAAAAAGTTTGAAATTATTTAAGCAAGAGACTCCTGGCCAAGATGGGGGCATAGGTAGATACACTTTGCCTCCTTGCACAACTAAAAGAAGGACACCAACAAATTTTAAAAAATAAATAAAAATAAGACCTACCAGAAAATTGAACTGTATGGAAGTCCAATAACCAAGGTGTTAAAGAAGATACATTCATCCAGACTGGTATAAGGGGTGGAGATGGGCAGTTGGGCTGGAGAAGACTCCCAGCAATGTGGTGGCTGGAGGACCTGGTCAGGAGAGACAGTGGATGGAAGACTGAGCGATACCACATTAGTGTATGGATAAAGTGGGAGGAACAACTGGGGAGTGGGACAGACCACGCAACCCAGGGTTCCAGCATGGAGAAATAAAGTCTCAAAACCACTTACTGAAAAAACCTATGGGGGTTGCAGCAGCAGAGGAAACTCTCAGCCTTATACGAGTGTTTGTTGGAGAGACCCACAGAGTCATAGAATGTACACAAACCCAACCACCCAGAAAGCAACACCAGAAGGGCCCAATTTGCTTGCGAGTAGTGGAGGAAGTGACTGAAAGACACTCAAAAGCTGAGCAAGCATCATTGTTTCCTCTCTGAACCTATCCCACATACAGTGCCATAAGGCAGTGACCTACATTGCCCTGCCCCAGTGAATACCTAAGGTTCTGCCCCTTACTATGTAATAGGTGCTCCAAGAAGAAAAAAATGGCCCAAATGAAAGAACAAACCAAAACTCCAGAAACAATAAATCTAAGAGATAAAAAGATAGCCAACCTATCAGAAACAGAGTTCAAAACATTGCTAATCAAGATGCTCACAGAAATTGTCAAGGACAGTTGCAAAATAGAGGAGGAAGTGAAGGCTATACAAAGTGAAATAAAGGAAAATGCACAGAGAACAAAAAGTGAAGGGAAGGAAAGCAGACTCAAATAAACGGTTTGAAGCAGAAGGAAGAAATAAACATTCAACTGAAACAGAATGAAGAAACAAGAATTCAAAAAAATGAGGAGAGGCTTAGGAAGTTTCAGGACAACTTTAAATTTTTCCAACCTCCAAATTATAGGGTTTCCAGAAGTAGAAAAAAAAGAGCAAGAAGAGGAAGTTGAAAACATAATGGAGGAGAACTTTCCCAGTCTGGCAAAAGAAATAGACTTCCAGGAAGTCCAGGAAGCTCAGAGAATCCCAAAGAAGTTGGACCCAAGGAGGAACATACCAAGGCACATCATAATTTCATTAGCCAAGATTAAAATGAAAGAGAGAATTCTAGAAGCAGCAAGAGATAAGGAGACAGTTACCTACAAAGGAGTTCTCATAAGACTATCAGCTGATTTCTCAAAAGAAACCTTGCAGGCAAGAAGGGACTGGAAAGAAGTATTCCAACTCATGAAAGGCAAGGACCTACATCCAAGATTACTCTATCCAGCAAAATTATCATTTAGAATGGAGGGACAGATGAAGTCCTTCCCCAATAAGGTCAAGTTAAAGGAGTTCATCATCACCAAGCCCTTATTATAAGAAATGTTAAAGGGACTTATCAAGGAAAAAGAAGACAATCAAAAATAGCAACAGTAAACTAACAACAAACTCACAACTATCAACAACCAAACCTAAAAAAAATACAAAAACAAACTAAGCAAACAACTAGAATAGGAATAGAATCACAGAAATAGTGATCACATGGAGGATTATCAGTGGGGAAGAGAGGGAGGAGAGATGCGGAAAAGATACAAGGAATCAGTAGCATATATGGTAAGTACAAAATAAACAGGGGGAGGGTAAGAATAGTATGGGAAATATAAAAGCCAAAGAACTTATATATATGATCCCTGGACATGAGCTAAGGAGTGAAGAATGTGGGTGGGAGGGGTGTTCAGGATGGAGGGGTAAAAAGGGGAAGAAGTGGGGCAACTGTAATAAAATAAAATATATTTTTTAAAATTTTGACATTATGTAATAAAATTGATCATGTGAATAACTTATGACCCAAAATTACTCCTAGGCATTTCTGCCAAGATATACCACCTGTGGACACAAAAAGAGAACTCATAACAGCAATGTTCATGACAGCAAAACCTGAATACAGCCCAATAATCTATCGGTGGCAGACAGTAAAAAATTATTGTGTCATACTGAAACAGTGGACTATTATATAGCAGTATAGCATTCTACTGAGCCACAGTTACAGACATTAATATCCATAAATTTCCAAAATACAATGTTGAGTTAAAAAAGCAAGTGTCAGTAGATTATAGCATCATTATGTTAATAAAAAGGGCAAACCTAAGCAAATATGTTGTTTAGGGTCACACATATAAATATTACAAAATTAAAGAAAACAGAATCATTAATGTAGAATTTGGGATTGTGGTTATTTTTCCAGTGAAGTACAATGTGATTGTGGAAAATATAAATACTAACTTATTGGTATTCTGTTTCTTAAACTGAGTCAAGAAAACATGAAGAATGTTATTTTAACATTATCAGTCTTTAAATTATGCAGTGCTTTTCAATGCACCCTTTTGGTGTGAATGATATATTTCATAGCAAAAAAAAATTTTAAGGTAGCTTTCTTTTGAGTTCCAATTCAAAATAAAAGTTTCTGTCATGGTTTGCAGGTCCAAAGTAATCTGGTCTTTCTCTACCAAATCATTCCCTATTATTCCATAGAATATTCTTTACTATCTATGCACTTTTTTATGCTACTTACTTTATCTGTAATGTTCTTTGAACTCATTTCTGCCCATCTAAACAAAGCCTATTCTTAAAAACTGACTTTATGCCCCAGTGTCTTCAGGCAACGAACATCCCACAAGTATCCAGTGACATGTTTACATCATTTTTCTCTGCATCCCTTTTGCTTTTTGAAATTGGTAGCTCCACACCACACAGTGGAACACTTCATTGATCTCTGATTAGTTCATGGGCTTTAATATTTGTTTTATCAATGGTGTGTTTCTTTTGAATCTGTTGTGACGAAATGGAGTTCTGAGCTCACTAAACACATTCAGCAAATACTTGCTGATTGCCAAAATTGGTTACAAATCAGTATCATAGAATTTGTGGAAAGTTATGCATATGTAATGCATTTAAGAACATAGAGCAAAATGAACACAAGTAGTCAAATAGAGGTTCTAATATAATACATAAGGTTTTTTTCCCTTTTGCATAGCCCATAGAGGCAAATGGACATGGTTAAATTACTTCAAAACTGTTTACTTAAATGAATTAACTGAATATATTGGAAATAGAAACACTGAATGAGTGGGGTCAACACTACTGAAGTTTTGGCTGACTGTTTACAATAAAATTTAATAACTGATATCATAAAACATACAGGTATTCAAATTTTCTTGCAAAACCCCAGTCCCAAAACTCCTACTCCCATTAAACCACAATATTTTTCAGAAGCATGCATAAGCAGATTTTATATCATAAAATGACAATGCTTTCTTTCATGAAAGCATTGCTTCAGTCACTGTTTTTTTTTTTATATAACTGCAAAACCACTGAATGGAATAAAATTTATTTTATAGGCAAAACATTTGCTTTGTCTTTATCCAGTCCAGTTGAAAACTTTTGTAATGAGCTCTCACACAGTAGCACCTATTCTTTTGAAGTTTTTCTGAAATTTGTGTAGCTCAAACTCTTTGAATTTGGACATAAAATTTCTGGTTTGCTGTGCACTAGAATGATTCTAATGTCATCTTCAAGCTTGGTTTCTCTAGGGAATCTCTTAGTAGATGTAAAGAAAACTGATCAAACATTTGGAAAGACCACATGACACAATATCAGTTTGTTTGTATTTGTGATAAAAAGAGATGAAAGAGAATTTTAGACAAATCTCCCTCCATAAGGGTTCCAACATTTATTTCTCAGCCTGCAGCTTATTCAACTGTTTTATCTTCATTATATCAGCAATGCTATCTCATGGAAGGATACACATACCAAATGATGTGCTTGAATCAAAATAGAGCCTGAAAGCAAAGTCCACCAACAAAAGTGGTGGTTTACATCTGGATGCCAAATATGAAACTGCTAGTTTTGAACTTATTTCTCAATGAGAGACTATTTAGACAATAAATCTTGAAAGCATTGACCAACATAAATAGCGGGACTGATTGAGGGGGCAGGTGAATATGGTTGTTTTATTTTTCCCCAGCATTTTTAAAATTGTTGTTCAAATACAGTTTTCTCCATTTCTCCCCCACCATTTCCACCCATCCCAGTCATCCCAACTCCCACCCTCAATCCTAACACCTTTGATTTTGTCCATGTGTCCTTTATACATGTTCCTTGATGGCCCTTCCTGCTTCCCCCCCCCCTGTTATCCCCTCCGACCTCCCCTCTGGTTACTGTCAGTTTGTTTAGTTCAATGTCTCTGGTTATTCTTCTGGTTTAATATCACTATCTGCTCTTTTTTTGATACTTTTATTTTTTAAATCTTTTTAAATTGTTGTTCAAGTACAGTTGTCTCCATTTTCCCCCAATTATCTGTACTTATATAAGAAAGATATTTTTAGAATATTAAATAAAATTCTTATAAGACTTTGTGTTTTCTAAA
Source organism: Tonatia bakeri (assembly GCA_004024845.1). Taxonomy (NCBI): domain Eukaryota; kingdom Metazoa; phylum Chordata; class Mammalia; order Chiroptera; family Phyllostomidae; genus Tonatia; species Tonatia bakeri. The sequence goes on from PVIA01011155.1 coordinate 19,227, forward strand.
AACCTTTTTGTATTTCTATACATATAAAAATAATGCCCAAAATTCAGAAAGATGTACCCTTCTTTTGTTTTATGTTATAAATAATGATATTTGGCTGAATATCTTTTGATTATATTAAATTTGTTCTAATTACTTTCAAGAACATAGGGGACACGTATATGGTAAATAAAAGTAAAGAGGAAAAACACTGTTGTGGAGTCACCATGTAATTTAACATTATATAAACACTATATTTATAATGGGGTGCAGAGCCTGGGTCCCCTGAGAATGGGGGAACAACCCCCACAATACTGTTTTCAGATAAGATTGGACACAGGATGCCCACTGAGTGGAAAGTACATTATTAAGACACATTGCATAACAAAGGAAAATTAATAGCCAGGCCTTCCTGAAGGGTGGAAGACTGCTGCCCAGGGGAATTGTGTATGTGACTATGAGACTATGCAGTGATTTGTGACATATCTAGGGGTATTAATGCCTTCCTGGATGTCTGTGCATCACTGGAAACTCTTGCCCTGGCTAAAGGTGGTAGACAAAAGGTAGTCAAAGACACTGGGGAGCTGACAAAAATGGCAGACACTAAAGTACCATAGGAAAATGTAGATATGAGGTCACAACGGAAGTTCTGAGCTGAACATTTAAATTAGAGCCAGCTGAAAGTCAGACAGAGAGGAGAGAACCTCAAGGTCAGAGGAGGTCTGCTGAAGAGGTCTGTAGGAAGAACTTCAAAGAGAGACACGAGGAGAGGAGCAGGTCTGCCTGGAGAAGACAGCGGCAGAGTTAATGGAACTGCAGCAACTGATAGGCCAATCACAGACATGAAGATCCATGTTGTTGAATTGTGACCAACAATGCTAAGCTGCAGACTTATGCTTCTCTGAAGTACATTTGGCGAAGTCACTCTTTTGGTATGGGGAATTTTGGTACGGGACTTTACAGGTTGGTGCAAGCCTACTCTCTGGGGTTTTGCCATTTTGGATATTTTAGACTTCTGGTCCTGCTCCCTGCACAGGCTGATGCACTTGTGGAACCAGAACACATGGGTCCCACCAAGGACTTAGACCCTGAATGGATGGGAATCTACTCCTGGAGGCAGGGTCCCATGAAGGGTTGTGTGCCTTCCTAGGCTCCAGCATTTGAGTCACCATGATCCAGTGTAGCACAGCACATGGTTTCCTGAACTGCTACATGGAGGCTGAGGACAGTGTGCCCCAGATCCTGAAGGAGAGAGCTGCTCTGAGAGGATGGCAACTCTGAAACCCACAGTTGGACATTCCAGAGAGGATGAAGACCTGTTTGCATGACTGGCTGATGCATTGATAAATACATAGGGAACTTTTGGACATAGTTCTGGCATGTAGCCTTGTAGGGAGAAAGGGAAGTTCTGTGTCTTGTGGGAGAGGAGGGCTCTGAGTAGGAGTGCTCTCGGCCCCCACAAGGTTGCAATCTCATTAATAAAAACCTGTATCCTTCAGCACTAATTGTTGAGTTATATGAATGGGAGGTGCCAAGTGGCCAAGCCTCAGTTTGCATGCTTATATATTGTTAAGATCTAAAATTTTCTTAGAGAGTGAAAGAAGCTTAAACTCCAAAATAAACTCTTTTCAGGATTCCTTTCCCATATTGCATGATATATTGACAAGAAATGAAATATTTCTTAATCAGATAAGCTAAAGTGTTTCAGGTGAAATGATCTAAATTATGTTTTGGCTTATTTTCAGCATCAACACAATAGTTGGCTGAATTCAGAGATTTATGTAATATTGTGTACAATTGTATCTTTTTTACCTCCCTTCAAACTCTGGAAAAGTAGCTCTTTCTTACCATTCAACAATAAAATGAAAGAGACAATGAAATTAGGAAATGTTCTGTATAGCAATGGGCCATTTTTAAATGCCCATGGAGTTGTTTAGGGTGACATGAAAGCCATTGTACTTGGCACTTCATTTCTTTCAGATTGTGAAACTCTTAGTGTGTGTTTTTGGACAGAGAGGGAGTGATATAAGTGAAAGGTGAAAGGGTTATGGTAAAATTGCACTGCTGGTTTTACCAAAGCATTTTCATACCAAAACATACCCTCTTAGGAAGCATTGACAGATGGAGTAAAGTAAAACAATCCACCATACCTGAGAATCCTGCACAGTTCCAGCTGGATCCATTAAGAGGCTGTGAAGAAATATCAGTCATTATTAAAGTAAGTCCTCTGAGACCAGGAAGCAGAAGATTGGTTTGCAAATGCCTCCCCTGTAGGGGCTCTGGTAATGTACTGTAATATGAACATGTAACCATCACTCACTAAATCCAGTGCTAGTGGACCACTTTGTGTAATACAGCTCCAAGTAAACTGATGATCCATTTATTTTATTTAATGTACCTACTAAACTCACTTGGAAATACAGGGGTGGATATTTGTCCAAGGCATTATATAATCCTTCTCTCCTGGTGATTAATGTGTTAGTATTTGTAATTACACTGTAGATAAAAATTGCTGTATAAGTAATAGACATTATCCTGTGGTACATACAGCAGCAGCTACTCCATAAGGGGGAAAAAAAACAGGACAACAGTATATAACCATGATAAAAAGTCAGATGAAGACTTCCTCATCAGCCATGCCCTCCACTCTACCATACACTGAAATAAGTCAATTCCCTAAAATGTGCCAAAGTTCAGTAAACCATATCTGAAGAGAAGGAAAACTTCATGGATAGCAAAAAGAGCAAACAAACAAACAAACAAACAAACCAAAAAAAACAGATAGCTCTGCAACCCTATTATGCTTACAGTATTGCATTTAGTATGAAACTACCATCTTAGCCTGGCCAAAAGACAGGCTAATTTGTATAGCAACACTTTGCTCAGTTGCTGCTGCTAGCTTAGTGCTGTGGTGAGTGGAAAAGCTCTTGCCATGGTGACTGTCTAACCCAGGTCTCTGGCATAACCATTGTTGTCATTGGGTAAATTGTAAATGACAAAAAAAAAAAAAAAACTCTCAAATTTAAGTGCTCTTCACTTGTAAATAGTATACAAATCAAACTAGGAGCATAGATGGAAATGTTTGTCATCCAAAATGGCTCACTGACCTGTCTATAATTCCATGAGTGAACCACTAGAAGCCTAACAGAAGCAGTTTTGTTTTAAAAAACTTCTTAATGTTAAGTAACATTTCAGAGCTGAGCCTCAAATCTCAGGGAGGCTCTAGACTGGAATACATTTCTAAAGAAGTTTTTCCAAGAATTTTTAATTTTATACAACTTCTCATTGTTAGCATATATTTATCATCTATTACTGTAACCATTTCAAAAATAAAGTACATTTTAAAATATAAGAAATAAGAAAGACATAAAAACAGAATAAATGAACTGGCATAAGAAAATGCATGTAGCCCTGTCTGGTGTGACTCAGTGGACTGAATTCCGGTCTGTGAATCAAAGGGTCACTGGTTCTATTCCCAGTCTAGGGTACACTCCTGGGTTGCAGGCCAGGTCCCCAGTAGGAGGCACACAAGAGGCAACCACACATTAATGTTTCTCTCCCTCTCTTTCTCCTTCTCTTCCTCTCTCTAAAAGTAAATAAATAAAATCTTTAATTTTTAAAATCACATGAAGAAATAACAGGAAATCAGACTGTAGCATAAAATGCCCTGAATGATTCAGCCCCTATTTCTTTGACCACATTTTGTACTTTTCTTCCTCATGTTCATAATGAGACACTGACATGCATTATGTCACTTCACAGCTATAATCTTGTTCTTTGCTCAGAGTCTTTAACTTGCTGTTTTTCTGCCTGGAGCACTATTACTCCAGTTGTTCTTATGGCTGGCTCTATCTTCTCAAGCAGGTCTTATCATAAATAATGCCTTTTTAAAAGATGCTCTCCTTTATTCATTACCCTTTATTCCTTTAACCCATTTTTTCATAGCATTTGTCATCCTTTATAATTATTTGATTTATTCATTTTTATATGTTTATATCCTTGTTGTCTTACTCATATCTCAGAATGTCAGTTCTTGGAAGGATCTTCATCTGCTTTATTACATGTTATTCACCTACCATTTTCCAGACTTCAAATGATATCTGAAAACTACCAGTCATTTGATAAATGTTTGTTGGAGGAATCAGTGAATGGCTTACCCAGGTATCATGTTAAATTCTTTATAGACATTATTATATGTAGTCTACATAATAATGCTATAAATTAGTTTATTATTGTCCTTATTTTACAAGTAAATGAGCTGAACTTAGACAATTAACTAAATTATCAAAGGCAATGGATATAAGAAATAAATATCAAAGCTGGGACCCAGAGGCAGAATTTAGTTCTATTTGACTCTGGAAGCCATTCTCTTAATTTAATTCTATACTTCTTATTTGACTTAGAAAATCTTTAACAAGTTTTCAGATTTAAAAATTATAAAAGTAAGCAAATATATTAGAGGGCTGAATTATATTACAGTCCCAAAATTTTACTAGTGAAATTGGAATGATGACCCAAAACAAATAAAATGAAGCAATAGGAGTAAATTTGAAATGTTGTTCTTAATATTTAAAGAACCAGATGAGAAAGAATGGTTAAGAGGAACCTTAGCTTATAAATTGCTTTCATGAAAAAAGAATCATGGAAGTTTTATTTGACTCTAAGTTCACGTGTCCTAGCAAAATGATGTGACTGCTACAAAACGAATAAAAAAAAAAAAACAAGCTGCTACAAACATGCTGTGTTAATATAAGCCTAGTCTCCAAGTAGGACTGCATTGTAATTTTCATTGATCACAGCATTACAACCAATTACAGAAGTTAATTTTTAAAAGGGAAATAAATAAACTAGAGCTTGATCAGAAAGTGGCCAAGAACATGAGGGGTCTGAAATGAGTGCAAAATAGGTAACAATGGAAGGAAGTAGGTGTGCAGAGACTATATTAGAAAAGTCATGTTATAAATTTTAAGAAACTAATTTATGGGTGGATTACTCATTATTTTCACATAATGAAGAACTGTGGCTGGTGAATAGAAGTTAAGAGGAGCTAGATTGAAAATAGATACATGTAACAACTTTATAATGCTTTGTGTAACAAAGGACCCAGTCGACTCACAAAGGATGAGATTCTGTCACTGGAAATGTTCAAATAAATACAAGAAAGTCCTTAACAGGAATACTATAGATGCATCTCTGTTGTTAACCTTTAATCAACAGGCAGCCACATATTACTCCAGCAAAATGGTTTTATTCTGGAACAACAAAGAATTACAATTTAGGTCACATGATCTAAAGACAAACTACATGTAATTCCGGAGGAACAAAGTACATAAATATTATTTTGTTGAGTTGGGAGGAGCTATTGTAGACTAAGAATTTATTGAAGAAAACTGAAAATTCAAAGTGTAGTGAATTTTTATTGTCTGAGTAGTGGCAGTCTCCAACTGGCTGAGCTGATAATTATTATTTTTTTATTTTATTTTAATCATTGTTCAAGTACAGTTTTCTCCCCTTTACTCCCAACCCAGCCCACCCACCCTTCCCTCCCAACTTCCCTCCCATTACCACCCTCCCCCTAGTTTTTATCCATGTGTATTTTAACTTTGTTCCTGTAAACCCTTCCCCTTTTCCCCTGAAACTCCCTCTTCTCTCTCCTCTGGTCACTTTCTGCCTGTCCTCTAATGCAGTGTCTTTGACTATATTTTGCTTGTTTCTTTGTTTTGTTGTTTAGGTTCCTGTTAAAGGTGAGATCATATGGTATTTGTCTTTCAATGCTTGGCTTATTTCACTCAGCATAATGCTTTCCAGTTCCATCCATGCTGTCACAAAGGATAGGAGCTCCTTCTTTCTTTCTGCTGCATAGAATTCCATTGTGTAAATGTTAAGAAGGAATATTTTCTTCCTCCTCCTAAGTTAGTAAAGTAGTATCACTTCTTATCAGAGTTGCAAGGTTTATCTCTTCTTGTTGGGATCAGTAGTCTGAGTTGAGTGACATGTTCATGAAAATTCTCTCTTCGAGACTCCCAAGTTCATTTTTAAAAAGGTTTCTGTTTATTAACTTTCACAATGTTTAGTGAATGAATATGAACCAGACCAGCAATTCCCAAACCTTAGTCCAATAACTGGCTATAGGCAGAAAAAAAAAAAAAACCACTAACTGACCAACCAAACAAACAAAAAACCTAAGATTCCTGGGCAACACTAAGTATATCTGTCAGAGGGATACAGCAACATGTTTTTCCCCCCAAAATATCCATAGGATACCATGGAACTCTGGGAAGATTCTAAAATCAACAGATTCCTAGTCCTCAGCATATTTACCTATTAGACTGCTAAATCTCATTCATACTTAAACTGCTTGATTCTAAGCTCTTTAATGATAGGGCCACATCATTACTTTTTGTATAATGCCTGGCACACAGTAGGCACTTAATAAATGTTTGTCAAATATATTAAATATTTGTGAAAGCACAAGTCAAAATTATTAGGTGCATTTGTATAGAATAAAAAAAAAATCTTCCAATGTCCGTAAAGGAAAGCAAATAGAATAAATAAATACATATAACTCAGACTTTGTAAATAGAAAATATTGCTAAAAAGTTTATATTTTTTTCTACTGTTTAAAGGTAAATGCGCCATGTTACTTAATTATTTTTAAGAGGGATAAATGGAAATAATAAGAGGTCTATCAGTTTACTGGGATTCCTATAACAAATTTACCACAAATTGGTGACTTTATATAACCAAAGCTTATTTTCTCATGCTTTTAAAAACTAGAAGTCAGAAATCAGGGTGTCACTAGAACTGTACTTCCCCTAAAGTCTCTGGGGTTAATTCTGCCTTGCCTCTTCCAGGTACTGCTGGTTCCTAGCTTTACTTGGTTTGTGGTAGTATAGCTCTAATCTTACATCTCCATGTACACTACTCCCTTGTGTCTCTGAATCTGAATGCTACCTTTTTTTCTCTCATAAGGACACCATTCATTGGATTTAGGCCCACCATAAATCTAAGATGATATCATCTTAAGATCCTTAACTTAATTACATTGGTAAAGACCCTATTTCCAAATAGGTTTACATGCACAGGTGTGGGGCCAGAGGGTGGGGTGGGAAGTGAAAAAGTTCCCTAGAACTAATTCCAAACTGTGGGTGGAGGCTTTCCCACACCAAGTAACAATTCTAAGACTCCTACAGGGTATCTGCTGAATTCTGATATTATCTACCCAGAGATAGAATCATATTGCACAGGTAAAAGGCTCAATCTCATAAGACTGCCCTCTACTTCAGAGGCCAATGAAAAGTGCAGGTTGATTATTCTGTTCTTCTGACCAATCAGCTATAGACTAGGGGTTCTCGAGACCCCTTCCCTGTCAATTCAATTCAGACACCAGTTGCAAATCCAGATTGTTATCTGTACTTCTAACTGGCTATAATTCAGAGGTTCCCATAACCCTCTATCTGGGTTTGATTAATTTGCTAGAATGCCTCAGAGAATTTAAGAAAACCTATTTAATTACTAGATTAATGATTTATTACAAAGGATATTAAAAGATAGGAATCAGCAGCTAGATACAGAGATACATAGGGGCAAGCTTCCAAAAACAGAAACTCCTGTCCTCATGGAGCTTGAGGCCCATCATGGTGGCATGTGAAAATTTTCTGGTTCCCCAATGTGGAACCCCTTAGAAAAAAGATGGATGAACTCTTTTGGGGGGTATTTCATGGAGGCATCATTACATAGTCATGATTGATTAAGTCATTGCTTATTGGTGATTAATTAAACCTCAAAGCCCTCTCCCCTCCCCAGAAATCAGGTGTCCCCATGGGTGAGGTTAAAAATTCATCTAATTAACATAACAAGAGACATTTGTCACTCTTAGCACTGAGAAAATTTCAAAGGTTTGGGGAGCTATGAGTCAGAAATGGAGATGAAGATCAAATATATATTTCTTATTATAAATCAAAATATCTCAGGAAGTTAGGGCATGGACATATCTTTTGGGGAAAACTCAACTCACTGTGGAAGGACAGTTTCATATAACCTCTAATAATAATAGCTAACATTTAGTAAGTACATGCTATGGGCAAGGCATTCTTTAAAGTATTTTAAATGCATCAACTCATTCATTCTCATGATGACTAAATGAGATGGAAATTGAAGCACAGAAAGGTGTTTTACTTTTCCAGGATCACATAGTGCTAAATGGTAGAGCTAAGACTCAAAGCCATCATGGTTACAGAGATCATGATCTTAACTATTGTGCTATGCTGCTTCTGAATTATTGCCAATGCTATAATAATTATTGTAGTAAATGTAGCTATTTTTGTTGAGACATTGAGTTTAGTGCTTTACATGGATTACATCACCTAACCCTCACAACAAACTTGTATAACAATTATATTTATGGTTCTCACTTGATAGTTAAGAAAATTGAGATGCAGATAGCTTAAGTAAAGTTTTTAATGGTATACATATAAGAAATGTTGGATTCAAGATTAAATAACCCAACTCTAGTGTTGGTGGGCTTAATAACTTATAAAACACTGACTCCAGGATTAAAATTTTCATTTACTCACCATTTATCTTTTGTCCATAGTACTTGGTTATATTATGTGATCAATGAAATTTTGCAGAATGTATTAGATTAATAATGCTACAATAATTACATTGTGTTTCAGCTAGATTTTGTTTTATTTTTCAGTGTGTCAATCTCTGTCTGACTTTATCTCCTCCTTCATGTCTGTATGTCAATATTGGCAAGCATTCCATTCTTCAAAGAATTCTGTAAGGCAGCTAGATGGGTCTATGGAAGGGTAGTTCTTAAGTGATAGATGCATATGCACAGGGAGTCATGCTTCAAACAAGCATTCTGTCCAAACCAATCCAATTCAAATTATATGCTTATTCAAAAATGTCTAAGAACAAACTGTAAGTCACATCAAAGACCCTGAAAATATTCCATCAGGATAGTCTATATTCCAAATCAACTGAATGTCAACATCTTTCCTACTATGCTCATATTTCAACTGTCAAGTCAATAAAACAAAAACAAAAACCTCCAATTACTGCCTAAGGAGGGAATTAAAGTAACATGCTATCCACTGTTCTTGCTATACATTATCTTTTTGAAACTAGTGGTTAATGTAAATATCTAACCCTAAATACAGATACTGTAACTGGAAAAGATACCGGCATTCAGGTTGCCTGTCACTACCAAATCCAATAAGCAATGACAGTGATTGAATCTTTTATGGGTGCTTTATTCAGATGGCCTGTGATCTGAGAAAATGGCAGGTTCATACATTAACAAACTATCTTGCCTTCTCTTTCCTGGCCAGATCTTTTATAAGCAGGTGGGGGAGGACAGACAAGGTGCGGTGAGAGCTTTCGGATTCAGAAGCTGCAACATTCCTGTCCTGGGCAGTTAGCTGATCCCAAGAGGGAGGGGTGGTCATCTGCTCTCCCTGGAACAAAGGTGCGGATGTCCCCAGGCGGTAATCTTCTATCAGTGCTCCAGGAGGTGGGCTGTTTTTCCCAGGAGCCAGAATGGGCCTTATCTGTAGTTTCTGAAACAAAAGCTTTAACATACACATTATTTGCTAGACTCATAACTTTTTTACCTTAAGCTAAAATTTCCCAAGTCTTGAGTCCCCTATCGTTACCCACCGTTAGTATTAAACTATCTCATTTCTATGAGATCAGAACTTAGCATTGGTAGGGGGGTGGTTAGGAATACACCTAATTGCAGCCCTACACAATGAGGCACATTGTATGCAACAACAAGCTATGATACTGAAGGAAATGACAAGGATAAAAACAATAAATGCCTCTCAAAGACCAGGTATACTAGGCAGCCAGGAGGATAGTTTAGACAAGTCAATACTAAAGAATCTTTCTCTCTGTTTTACATTAGACATTATATTATTTACTTGCTTTACTTTTTGTTCTATGAGCTGTGAACTATCAGTTAAAACAGCAGAGCCCTTTTAAAATTTTCACATCCATGATTATACCTTCTTGTATACCTTCTTCTATAGCTGCACAATTATTCAGTACTGCTTTTCTGACTTGTCTTAATTCTTGACTAATGGCACTGATGGCTTGCAAGATGGCATTAAAAGCTTTTGCCACAGCACAGGCTAATCTGCTCATTTCTACATTAAATAAGTTACTATGGTTGGCATTACAAATATAATTGAGGACACATATTCAGCAGGGCTAAAAGGTGTAAGTCACTGATGTGATCAGGTGTAAGGGAGAGATCCCATCGAACCCAGGTCAAGTGGGGCTTCTGAGGCATAAACACTGTCAGTCTTCCCAGAGAGCATGGTCCCCCAGAGCCGTTTGCTGGAACATAGGAATAGACATTTTACATGTCAGAAACCGTCCTGTTGGCAGTGTAACAAGGGCATAAGCATAAGATACATCAGTGGTGGTGATGCAATTTATTTTCCCACCTGCTGAGAACACAAGACAGTTTTAGCACAGTTGACAAAAGTTGCACACTCTCTAGCTGGGGTACATTAGTGACCTTTAAGGAAAACATTTCCCTGTCCTTTATAGTTACCACTGGTCCCCAATTATAAATATAAGAGTAGGTCATTTTCTTTTCAATATCATCAAACAGTATAATTTATAAGGCTTTCTAAAGGAGTATGAACACTTATAAGGCATGAAGTGAAACTTTTGTTCAACAAGTTCCTCCTGCAAAGTAAAAGTTTGAAATATTCAGAACAATTTTGCTAAATATACTCAAATATTTTCATCTTGTTTGAATGGAATAAGTTGTTTATAACAAGGCTTTAAACAGGAGGTAAAGACAAGAACATAAGTCATTGTTTTTCAAAGATGACTTTCAGATCTTCTTCCAGTGCCTTTTTTATTCTGGTGTGATGAGTCCAAGGTTTTATTTCCATCAGTTTCACCATGGTGGGGGAGGTGAGGAATATGTCCCAAGGTCTAGTCCACTTTCCTCCTAGTTGGGTTTTTGGAGATGCCATCATCCAAATCTTGAGTAGTATTTTGTCTGCAGGCTTAACGGAATGCAGCAAACCTGTGAGAGAAAAGTCTCTAATATAAGCAAGGTAAGGTGTTGCTTATATTAGAGACTTATATTAAGGTAAGGTCATCACAGCTAAGGTCTGACTTAAATGTTATACATATTTTTTATGTTCAGTTTTTAAAATCTATATACATATCTTTCACCCCAATTGTGATCTGAAATGGCTGTTTATAGGGACTCAACTGAATCCCACTTCGAGGAGCCACCCTTATCCTGAGCAGGGCAATAGGTAAAGCTTGATCCCAATGAAGATGAGCTTTTTGACAGTTTGGCTATATTTTCTTCAAGATATTGTTCATCTTCTCTATCTTCCCAGAAGTCTGAGGTCTCCATGCCATGTGGAGTCTCCACTTGATTCCTAAAATTTACTAACCTCCTGTGTAATTTCTGAAATGAAGGCAGGTCCATTAACAATCTGGATGCTGCCAGGGAGGCCAAAGTGAGAGATTATTTCCTTTAGTAAAGCTTTCACTGTCTCTACATATTTCTCTATTTTAGTAGGATAAGCTTCTATCCATCCTGGAAAAAGGTGCCAACAAAGACTCACAAATATTTCTACTCTCAGACCCTTAGCATCTGAGTAAAGTCTATCTGCCAGCCCTCAAATGGGCACTGTCTTTGGTATTGCTTTCTTTTTCCTTTGATGGGGTTCTGTTTTGGGGTTGTTCTTCTGGCACATAATACATCTAGCAACTACTTTTCTTATGGCTTTAGAAATTCCAGGACCCATGAGCCACAGTTTGACATAGGTGGTTAATGAGTTTTTTCCCCAGTGTGTGGCCTCATGCAAATGTCTTATGTCTGGCTCTACTAAATGTTCAGGAAAATAGTATAGCTCCTTTCTTATTCTTTTTCTATTGGCTATCAGGACCTTGTTCATTAAAACCCCACCCCTTAACTTTTTCTAAGTCTGCAGTTAAATATTCAGGGTCAAATTTTGACAAGTTCAGAACAAGTACCAGTGGCATTATAAATATTCCCTTAGCAGCCTCTATTGTTGCCCATTCAGCCAGATTGCTTTCTCTAGCCACTTTAGTGTCCTCTTTCTGATGCCCTGGGCAGTGCATAACTGCTACCTGTAAAGGTACCTGAACAGCCTTTAATAATTTTAAAATTTCTGCTGTGTGCTTAATTTCCTTTCTATTGGAGGTTAACAGTCCTCTTTCTTTTCAGATAGAACCATGTGTATTCAAAATCAAAAAGGCATACCTTGAGTCAGTGTACACATTTACTCTTTTCCTGTGATAATTCCAGTCCCCTCATCAATGAGATCAGCTCAGCCTTCTGGGCAGAGGTTCCTGGTGGCAGGGCCTTGGCCTCCACAATTCCTTGAAGAGTCACAACTGCATATCCAGCCTCTCTGCTTCCTTTGTCCATATAACTGCTTCTATCTGTATAGAGAGTACAGTCTGCTTCTTCTAAAGGATGGTCCTGTAAATCAATTCTGCTAGGATACACTTCATCAGTTATTTCAGCACAGTCATGTATTAGTGCAGCCAAGTCAGGGTCTGGGAGAAGGAAGGCAGGAATTACTTTACTTACAGTTTTGAGGGAGACGTTGGGATTGTTGAGAAGAAAGGGCTTTGTGCCTGCCCATTCTTTCAGCAGTCAGCCATATATTTCTCTTTGGCTCTAGCAGGCTCAACACTTGCTGGGACACATAACTGGCATAGGCTGTCCCAAGGCAAACCTTTTCAGCTTTCTGCAAGAGCTCTCAAGTGGCTGCCACTCTCAAGCAGGCTGGCCACCCCTGGACAGTGTGATTTAATCTCCTTGACAATTACGAAATGGACTGCAAATGTCACTAAGCATTTGGGTGAGGAATTCTAGGGCAATGCCCTGTTTCTCACACACATATCATTGAAAAGGCTTCAGTGGGTTTGACAGCCCCAAGGCTGGTGCTGAAACCAGGTGCACTTTCAGGGACTCAAAAGCCTGAGTACTCTCCTTTGTTCATTCTAAAGGGCTATACTTTGGTCCCTTCAGAGCCTCACACAGTGGACTAGCAGTGAGCCCAAAGTTTTGAATTCAAATACAGTAGTCATTTGCCATCCCCAGTAATCTCCTTAACTGTTTCCTGGTGTTGGAGGGGTTCTCTGTGGACTTTTGTTGCAAGGTCTACACCATACTCAGACTTTTCTGCTCACGGATGCCTTTCCCCATTCCCTCAAGGAGGCATCTCTTATAATGCTTTAAGAGAGAAAGGCCATCCCCATTAGGGTCCCAGTTGGGCTCAGTTACAGGTATTATCCTGGGAAGGCCCAGAGCCCCATCTGGATTTTCTTGGTGTAACCTCTGAGCCTCTTCATTTGCCTTATCCAACATCAGCTGCTGTTCATCCTCCTTATTGAAGCAAAGAATTCAACAAGACTTGTATGTCTGCCCAATTGAGATGATAAGTGGCAAAAACTAAGGCAACCAAATCAGTCATCTTAGCAGGGTTATGTCCATAAGAAGGGTTTGAGATTTTCCAGTTTAACAGATCCAATGTAGTAAATAGAGTATGTGCCCAGTAATATCCAGCAGGCTGGCCCTCTGGTCTTATTCCCACTGAAAGTCTCCAAAAAGGATATTGCTCTACCCTGGTAGGGGCTTTTCCTCCACTGAATCTGGTTCCTTGACCTATTCAAGACAGTGATGCCAGTTCAGGCACACTTTCCCCATTTCACTCATAGGAGTGGATCCCCTGGGGCTGCAGGAACTCTGACCAGCTTGCAGCGATCAAAATATCTAGATCTTCCTGGCTCCTCTCCTCTGAGCTTCTATCTTTCACATGTAAATTCTCTTTTCTCAGAGCCATTAACTTATTTTCCTCTTTTTTTTTTAACTCTGCATTCATCTTCATCATGTAAACCCAAAAACTTCTAGATAAGGCAATTTGTCCCACTTTCCTGATTTTTGACAAAACAACTCTAGTTACAGTATAACATAGTAATTTAAAGACCCATTCGATGATCAACGCTCTCCTGAGTCTAAGTTATAAAGGACACAAACAGAACAGTACTACAACAAAACAACATACACTTTCGATATATGTTCATAAGTTGACAAATTAGAACTGGCCTAAAGGGCCATTTCTCGGAGTGGAGGCTTTTCCCCCCATTCTACCAGATGGAACTCCACAGAGCTCCAAACAGAAGGTACCCAAAACTGAACAGATGACCTAAATTGTGACCGGGGATTTCAACCTGAACCGGAAAACGCAAGAATTCAATCCAGTGTGGTGCACAACGAGAGGTGCTGGGAGCGAGGGGGGAGAATCCCCAAGTGAAATCACTTGGCAGCTGCTTGGGATTCTCTGACTCCAAACCCCCAGGGCCTCTCAGACCAGGCAGCCAATGGGACTCCCCGCCAAATACCCAGACTTACTGGAGAGTCCCAAAGTTTGTCCCACACAGAGTCGCCAAAATATGTAACTGGAAGACACCAGAGTTCGGGCTGCCTGTCACTACCAAATCCAATAAGCAATGACAGCGATTGAATCTTCATGGGTGCTTTATTCAGATGGCCGGTGATCTGAATAGACTCATAAATTCTTACTTTAAGCTAAAATTTTCCAAGTCTTGAGTCTCCTATCAATACCACTTAAAAATACTAATGAAAAATTAGAGGTCAAATTTAAATTTGCACCAATATCCTCAGTCTCAAAGGTAGATCTGTAAATATCAGCAAGGCCAGACATATTGCACAACTGCAGGGGGTCAATAAATATTCACATTAGTTTATGTGAATGGCATTCCTTAGAGTTGTAAAGTGCATAACCTATAAAGCAGTATCTGAAGGCCCCAGGGAGCAAAACTGATTTAGGGTAACAAAGGACTAATGCAAAAAGACAATTATTTACAGAGTGCTGATGCACACCAGTGATATTTCAAGTTTTAGCAAAGCCTAAGAGACTGCTTCACTTAGAGCATGTTAAACTTGAGTAAAAGTGTAACTTGGATTTGATGAGCTGGGAGAATTCTAGCGAAGGGAAAAGCACAAAACAATGGAGATTTATCTGAACGTTTTCTCAGCTCTTCAGACCACCAGGTGCTAGATACCTCAAGGGAACTAGCTTTCTCCTGAGATTTTGTTGTGATTTGGATTAAACAGCAGGAAACCTGTCCACACATAAAGACCTAGAGATCAAAGCCAGCTTTGCAAACTAGGAGATGATCATGCTGGTTGTGGGGTTTTAGTGGCTGGCACTTCCTGCTTCTCTTTCTCATCCCATTAGGGGACAACTGAAGCCTGCTCACTCAATTTGAGTTATTAAGCCCCTCACCCTCATATATTCTGTTATATTTGGCTATTTGTTTTTGCTAGTGGTTGACCAGCATTTAGTTTGTGTCTAATAATACGCTTGGTTTGCATATCCTGTGTGTCATAGTTGGTGAAGGTGAGAAATAGACTTTTAAAAACATTACATTTTGTATAATGTTCTCGTGTGCTAGAGATTATTGTAATAACTTTGTCCTTTGATTTAGAGCTGGAAATCAAACGCAGGAATGTTTGATTAGCAAATCTCATGCTATTTTTTTATCCTCACCCAAAGACATGCTTATCGATTGTATAGAGAGAGGAAGGGAGGGAGGATGAGTGGGAGAGGAAAATCGATGTGAGAGAAAAACAATCCGTTGCTTCTTGCATATGCCCTGACTGGGGACTGGTCCCACAATCTAAGTATGTTCCCTGACCAGGAATTGAACCCACAAGCTTTTGGTTTACAGAATGATGTTCCGACCAACTGAGCCACACTGGCCAGTAAAAGCTCATGCTGTTAACTATTAAACTATGCAACCTTTTCACAGATAGGCTTAACAAATTATTAGATACATTAACATGCCCTTATTTACACTGGCCACACCCAAAATATATATCCTGGCTTTCCCTCTTTCCCATTGCCCCCATTTATTTTTCTCCTCAAGATTAGGTGAAGAGGACATAGAACCATGTAAATAGCCCATGAGTTTTTCTGGATAAACATTCCCAAGAAATAATCAAAGAGAATGGAGAACTCAGAAATATTGTTCTTGATCCTATCACAATAATTTGATTAATCCCCACTTCTAAAACACTAATTTCTGTACTTACTGGTGTGGAACAAGTGAGAGGTTTAGTTTCATGATTTCATTATCATCTGTAATCCTCATTGCAGAAGGAAAATTTACAAAAGCTTTTGTAATGAAGTAAGAGACAGAGAGTAATTGTTATTTCTATTTTATAGGAAAAAATTAGACATAGTAATGGATAATTCCTTTAACCACTTTTGAGAGTAATCAGATTGTTGAAGAACAATTTGGGCTAAAAATGACCTTAAAAAGGATTGTATCACTTTCATTGTATTTTTAGTTACCACAGATTCTGGCATCCAAATTTACTGTTAGTTATTTGTGATGTAGGCTAAGGAAACTGAAAAATATTCAGTTGCATTTAACTCTGAATTACAAATAATGTACAGCTGCAGCAACATAAAATTCTCAGCATCACCAACATTATATAAAATGATATTAAAACATTTGGAATATTATCAGCTACTGTGGTTCCCTAGTCTCCCCAGGGCTTAGGGATTTTGTAAAGGAAATTACATGTTTCCTATTATGTTTACCACTATCCCAACTCTCCCTAAATTCCTATTTTTCAATGATATTAACAATGTGATAGAAATCTAGGAATTCTGTGGGTTTTGGTTGGACATAGATCAGATCTTGGAAATTCACAAGGCACATTCATATTTTATGCATTCCTTGGATAGAAACCTGTGAGGACAATAATAATAGATATGATTTGATTGATTCCTGTCACCTATCACTCTTCTTAATAATCATATCTGTTCCTTATAACAATCCTATACATTAAGTAATACTAGATCTACTTGACAGATAAGAAAATTGATTCTCTGAGATTTTATAGGATTTAGAAATTTAATTAATGTTTTTTTGACTTGGATTAAGGTACAAATTCCATAATCCCCTAAAGTCTAAATTAAATTCCATTTATAACTTTTATTTTGTACTATCTTTGGAGAAAAATAAATGCAGGGTTTTTTATTCTCAAGGTATTTTTTCCCTTTTCATCCATAGCCTTGCATTCTTAACTTAAAAGAATATCAGCAAAAAAGTATAAACTAAACTTTCTTATACAACAGAAATTTCCCAGTGTGGTTTGTTAGATTAAATTAAATGCTGGAGCAAAGGTTCAAGTGAGTTGATATTTCAGCCACTTTAAACTTGATCTTCTGTTTCCTCCCTCCTATAAAATTTTTCAGTCCCCCTTTTCCTTTAGAAAAGTAATGTGAAAACAGAAGGCTGATATAGCATCACAGGAAAACATGAAACTCCATTTTATTTTTTCTCCATTACTTTCTTGTAATGAAGAATAAAAAAGGAAAAATAGTTTATAGGCATCCTGCTCTCCATTGTCCACAAAAATATTAGAGGAAAATGCTTTCTTTGTTAGAAATGAGTTTCCAAAATATATTCAGCTCTTCAGCTGGATATAATTAAAATGTCAAAGTTGTTTGATCATTTTTTCTGCATATCACTAAGTGGCCCTACCCTTAAGCTCAGCTATTTTGAATGTCCCTGTCAGTTTCTTTTTTTGACAAATCCACCTGGCCCTTCACCTTCTCCCATCCCTTCCCAACTCACCCTTTCCCTCTATGCCTCACATGCCATAAAATCAATTGCAAAGGCCTGTACTTTAAGTGTGCATTAAAGGCAAGGACGTTCTGGTGCTTCATGGAATCTAACCTTCAACTGGAATTTCTTGGGGAGTACAGTATTGCTGGGCTATGTTGACATTCACCATTGCTTTGCCCTTAGGATGTATGACACACGCTCATGAGTTTTAAAGAGTGTTCCTTCTCTTGATCCCTCAGCCAGGAAAACATCTTGTTATGTGAGGCTGTAACCATTTCCTTGCCTGAAGAAGTTGTGTATGATCACAGACTTACTGATGTCTTATGAAATATTAGCAAGTAGTAATATAATTAGTTTCACAGAGGGATTTTAAAAAGGATTTATTTTAACACTGGCAAAAAACCTGGAGAAAATTATTTATTTTTGTTTCATACTATATTTTAAGAATTCCATATATGTTTATGTGTGAAGGACAACCTGATAAGTTGGGAACTATGAATTATGCTCCTTGTTTGAAGTCACAATTGGGTTCTTAAAAAAGTTGGTTTCCCTTTTCAACACAATGACCTTCCCATTAATAAGTATATATTATTCTCCTTTCCAGATGTCACCCCCTGATAGCAGGAAAGGCATTACTAGGCAGGTACATGGGATCAAAATTTGTTCCTCATTTCTTAGAAACCCCAATGGCAAAGATATGAGCCTATGTGAAAATTAATACTGGAGATTTAAGAATTGGTAACAAGTTGAAGGCTATTCCTCTAAATGTTCACATACTTAGAAAATTAGGGATTGTGCTCAATATCTAAAATCCTAACAAGAACCTGAATAGACATTCTGCAAAGAAGACATAGAGAAAACCTATAGATATGCTAAAAGATGTTCACCATCACTAATCATCAGAGAAATGAAAATTAAAACCACAATGGGATGTCACCCTGCACATGTCAGAATGGCTATCATCAATAAATCAACAAACAAGTGCTGGTGAGGATGTGGATAAAAGGGAACCCTTGTGCCCTGTTGATAGAAATGCAGATTGGTGAAGCCACTATGGAAAACACCATGGAGTTTCCTCAAAAAAATTAAAAATGTATCTGCTTCATCACCTGGAGAATTCTACTTCTGGAGATTTATCCAAAGAAACCAAAACCACTAATTTGAAACTATCTATGCACCCCTATGTTCATTGCAGCATTGTTTACAATAGCCAAGATACAGAAGCAAGGCAAGTGCCCATCAATAGATGGGAGGATAAAAAGTCAGTGGTGCATATGTATAATGGAATATACTCCACCGTAAAAAGGAGTGAAATCTTACCATGCACAACAACATTAATGTACTAGAGGGTATTGTGCTTAGTGCAGTAAGTTAGTCAGAGAAAGACAAACACTATATGATTTTACTTATATGTGGAATCTAAAGAACAAAATTACTGAACAAACAAAATAAAAACAGACTCAGACACAGAGAACAGACCACTGTGTGCCAGCCGGGATGGGGGCTGGGAGACTGGGTGAAAGAGATGGAGGGATTAAGAAGTATTAATTGGAAGTCATAAAATAGTCATGGGGATGTAAGTAAAGCATAGGGAATATAGAAAATAATATTGCAATAACTATTGTATGGTGCTAATTGGGGTACTGGAAGTATTAAAGGGACCACTATATTAAGTATATAGTTGTCTAACCACTAAGTGGTAAACCTGAAACTGATACAAAATTTTAAAAAAATATGTAATTGTTTCTTGGCTTTCAGTTTGATATTTCTCACAGTATCAGAAGTTTCATTTTTTGTTGTTTTTGATAAAGCTAGTCAACTGCCAAATTCATGAAGCTGACTTAATAAAAAAAAAAAGTGAGAAAAAGCAGACAAAGATTTAAGCTTGGAGATTCTCTTTTTGGGTAACTCCAGATAGTCATTTTTTTTTTCAGATTAAGGTCATGGCTTCAATGTTATATCATATGGCCCATGGTGGCAAACTTTAATAGCCAAGGTACTAGTAGCAGCTGCACTCTTGGTACAACTCAAAACCCAGAGTGATCAGTCATTAAATGCAAAAACAGAATATGTCATTTAGTAACATTCTACTGCAGTGTCAGAGGCAGCAGAAGCAGGCTGAGCAACTTTTTTTTACTATGCAATGCCAGATTGTAAAGCTTTGAATTAATTCTGTGCCCTTTCTGTTTACCCAGTGATACTGAATGAAGATAGGACTAGGTCAAGTGTGAGGTTGCTGCTCAGAATGGACCCATTGAAAGAGGATCAGAGAGCCATTTTGATTTTGGTTCTCAAGGTCTGTTTATTTTAAAGGGAAACATTTATGAATTGACTAAGTTGTGTAGAAGACAAGTGTGTAATCAGTAAAACAAATGCCATAAAACTAAATGCACTACATAGTGGAAGGATTTTAAAAATAAGTCCATTGGCTGCAAAATGTACAAGATCTCATAACTCTAACTGAAACAAACCTTGATCATCTATCCAAACATTAGTTGTGCCTAGGGAACACATTTGAACACATTATGAAAATGATAAAATTTTCTTATTGTCCACATTTGCTCTAGGCAGACCTTTAAGTTAAATCCTTATAATTAATTCTTTAGTTGCTGAGGAAAATACAAACTGCAAAGAAGCACAATGATACATTAGCTTACCTTTTTATTGTTAGTCATTGTAATAACAATATTTTATAGTATCTCATTTAAGTCTCATAGCAATCTTCTAATGTGAGTCCTGTTATTCATATATCAGGTTTGCCACAAATACTTACTATGATAATTTTCTCCAAGATACTTAAAGTCTAAAACTCTTTTAGGTCTTACTCACTCTCTGAGTTGAGGCTACACAGAAAATGGAAAATGAAAAGACACATATTGCCACTTCCAGTTTTTATTTGTTTTTAGTGCATACTTTTAGCTTTGCCCTTATAAATATGCCTGTTAAGGAAGACAAAAACATTTACAAAATAAAGTGAAAACAGATGGCCCGAAAGCAAATGCATTTAGACAAATTTGTGTGTTAGTTGCAATCCTATTATAAAAAAGGACCGGTTTCCATTTTCAAATGTGATACTATATAGATTTGCAGGGGTGTCCAACCTTCTGGTATCTCTAGGCCACACTGGAAGAAGAAGAGTTGTCTTGGTCCACACATTAAATACATGTAATCACAAAAAGTCTCATGTTTTAAGTAAATTTATGATTTTGTGTTGGGCCTAATTCACAGCCATCTTGGGCTGCATGTAGCTTGCGGGCTGCAGGTTGGACACCCTCATTAGAATGTATATATTGCTAATGTTTTGGAGTTTCTTAATTGTGACAATCAATCAGTCTTTGTTAAAGACATATGAAGCAGTATATACCCATGTTGTCTCTGCTCAGAAATGCAAGAACTATTCGTATTCTAAGATTTACTAAATTAAAAAAAAAATTTTCATATTATATTTTGTCTTTCTAGCTAGTTCTACACTTAGCATAAGAAGCTACATTGAATATGAGGATGCTTTATTTTAAAAGGTGGCTCTTAAAGAGATGTAAAGAGCTAATAATATATTTATAAGCCTGCTAAAGATGCATTACAGGAATGTACACATCACAAATAATTTACAATGTATTTACAGCAAAGAAGTTAAAACAAATCAATGGCTTTTGAAAATACGTTTATTGAAATTTTGTACTTACACATTTTATTAAAAATGACTTAAATATGTTCAAGTGCACTGTTTATAATAAATAAAGTATCCAGGAATAGCAATCAATGTAGAGTAATTGTTGACTAGATAAAATTATGGTAAACAACTTAAGGTCAAAATTTTGCATATGAATCTATAAAAATCAAACTGTACTTAATAAGCCCTTAATGAATCTAAAGCCCCTAAAGAGGAAGTAAAACAGTATGAGAGGAAGGGAATTTTGAAACAGTGATTGAGCTATTTAAATTAGTGGGCTCAGAGAACATTTCTCCTCATTGACAATTGAGATCATTTGCCATGTACTTATCTACCCTTCTCTGAACCTGATGTTTTTGCTCCTTAGATCTAAAACTGCATAAAAGACTTGCCTACAAATCCAAGTGGAGCTTAACAATATATTTTCTGTAGGCCCATATGATCTATTTTCATCTCTTTTTACTTTCTTCAGCAGAGCCCAAATTCGGCCATTGTGTTTGAGATGCCCTAAATTCTCAATATCTTGCTGCATCCTGGAAGTGATTTGATGGTGGGCATGATATCTGTATTTTTGTACAGTGAGAATCCAGAGGTGATTAGGACATAAAGGTCTTTATCATTTTGCAACATACAAATTCCCAAGATCAGTGTAGAGCTTTATATCAGCCTCAAACTTAAGTTTCAAGATGTTTTTCATGTAGCCCACATTAGTCGCTTCCCAACTCATGCTTTATTTTTGAGTAGTTTATATTGGTGTTTATGAGCCTTGAAGATGTTTTCATATTAAAATTATCCAAGCGTACTTTTATTATCTCACTATTTTGAGTTGAGGAATTCCAAAGGCCAAACCTAATTCTATTATAATTTTTCTATTGTAGCATCCATCACAGCACTTTGAGTGGCAAAGGTGCTTAATAAAGATATCTATTGACAAGTTTTATTCTGCTGTCCCTACAACATAAACTGCACATGATTATTCATGATGCTGGATAAAAGAATTTGTATAAAGTGTATAAAGTAGTGGATGAACCTCATTAATTTAGATACATGCTTATGGATCTAATCTGAAGTCAATCACTTACTATGAAAGAGGCTGCTGTGTTCTCTGTTGTTGAGTAGGAGCTAATACAGAAGAGTTGCCATCAGAGATTACACCAGAAAGTGGGGTGGGGGATATAAAAAGTAGAATAATCTAAAGGATGCATAATACTAAGTCCATAGAAAAGTTCTTATCTCAGTCCTTTGAACCAAAACCAAAAATGTAAAATTAACTGTGTTGATGGTTAGGATTGACAAAGGCTTTGAGGTTTTTGTATGTTACAACCTACATAATATTAGAAAAAGTAAGATAAAATGAGGATTTCCTGTTCATGGTTATTTATTACTGATCGGCACAAAGTACACTCTTTGATCTCTCACAAAGATTCGTTTCTTGAAATGAGAAAAGTTTCTATGGTTCTCTATGATTTGATTGAATTATTCTGCCTGTTTCTGACCCTTCTCTTGCAAAGTTGGCTACCAGCTTGTAGTCTTGTTTTTGGACTGGAAGTATTCACTCAGAATGTTGAATTGAAGATTTAGAATGCAATTGGCAAACTTAAATGAATGTTAAATTATTTCACCTGAATTAATACACAAGTCATATTTATTAGGTTGATTTACAGAAGTTATGGAGAAAAAAAGATCATAATTGGTTGATCAGTAAATTCACTATAAGGGGGTATTTCAAGGTTTGGGGTAATTTGTACCTGTATTCTAGATCTTCCCCAAATATGCAGATTGCTTCTTTGTTTCAACTATCTCATATTTTGAATGAGGTGTGAATTCCAACCTAGATGCTGTCAGAGGTGCAGCTGTTAGTCCATGTTAGCCAAACTAGCAGAGAAGCCAGGAGAACACAGAACTAGAAATCTGCATACCCTCTTTCCTATAGCTTCATCATCTGCGTATGTACACAGAACGTCAAAGTTGTACAGCTGTGCTGATAGTGTCCTACAGAAAGAGATCAGTTATAGTCAGATATAATTCATTTTTCTGCTATCAATGGCTACAGGACATTGCTGAAGCAGACAGAAGGACTTTCAGATGGGCACAGAATATGAAGGACAAAGAGTGTGTTTTTACATTAACACTATAAACCCATAATGTCACCATGATCAGTTGGGCTTGCTAGGTACCCTCTAATATCCACCTGCATTGATTCAATTATTAGTTTGCAGATGATAAGCAGTACTACATGTGCTACTGTGACACTTCAGGTCTTCAATGTGAAGCAACATTTTTAAGTGCCATGGGAGTGTTGCAAAGATAACATAACTGATTTTCCAAAATCAACTTTGCTCAAAGAGACAGGATCTACTTTGGTTCAAAAAATACACAGAAAATGGAGGCAATTTCCACATTCAATTCATATATATTCCTAATATGAAGAAGTATCTAAACTTTAAAACTAAAAAAAAAATGAAATAAAAAACAGATATTTACAAATACCCAACTACAGGCAGACATTTCACTAAAACTGTCAACCACTGTGGGGAAGACTGCAAGCTGTTTTGCATCCCAGCGTCATGTAAGGTAAACTCTTCAAAAAATTAAGCTGGAGGTGTATCTTCTAGCTTCCAGCAGGACTTTTCTCATAGAAAAATCATGTCATCTCTCTTTGAACCTCCTAGGAAATTTTCATTAAACAGTTTTATGTGGTTTTTGTTATTGTTGTTGTTTCTTTGTTTGTTTTTCCTAAACCCTTGATCAGGAAAATTGAAAAATGCTCCAGGGATTAATCAAGATCCAGTTAGGAGGATATTTTATTTAAAAATCAAGGCCATAAACATGTAGGCACTCACAGCTTTTATAGTCCAACTATTATTCCATTTAAGCTATATAGTTTTAAAAAGTCAAGAACATTTAAGAAATATTGAGGTAACATTGTTTAATAATATTATATAAGTTTTTGTTGTATAACATTAGAATTCATTATCTGTATACATTACAGCATGCTCGCCACCAAAAGTCTAGTTTCCATCCCTCACCATATATGTGACCTCTTTTACCTTCTTCATCTTCCCTCTCCCCAGCTTCCCCTCTGGTAACCACCAACCTGTTGTCTGTATTTAAGTGTTTGTTTTTGTTTTCTTTTATTTATTCATTTGTTTCCTTTTCCTTTATATTCCATATATCAGTGAAATACAGTTTTTGTATTTTTCTTTTATAAAATGTTTTAAAAAACAACTTAAACCTGAAAGAAAACAGAAATTATAATAGTTATATAAGGGAAGAAAATCCATTAAGATAGTGCATGAATCAGCCATGACTGGTGTAGCTCAGTGGATTGAGTGTTGGCCAGCAAAGCAAAGGGTTGCCAGTTCAATTCCCAGTCAGGGCACATACCTGGATTGTGAACCAGGTCCCAGTTGGGGGCATTTGGGAGGCAACAACACATTTATGTTTCTCTCCCTCTCTTTCACCCTCCTTTCCCCTCTCTCTAAAAATAAATAAATAAAATCTTTTAAGATAGGTAGTACATGAATTAGAACTTCCTGTTACAAAACATAAGAAAATATTTAATGGTATATTTCCTGGTCTATGTATATTTTTAAAGATTTTATTTATTTATTTTTAGAGAGAGGGGAAGGGAAGGAGAAAGAGAGGGAGATAAATATCAATATGTGGTTGCCTCTCTAGCAACCCAGTAGGGGACCTGGCCCACAACCCAGGCATGTACCTTGACTGGGAAGCAAACCAGCAATTCTTTGGTTTGCAGGCCCGAGCTCAATCCACTGAGCTACACCAGCCAGGGCCCAGGTCTATATTTTTGTGCTACATATTCACCGAAGTGTAGTCCCCATTTGCTGAATATCAGATTAAATCTGATGACGAGCTACATTAAATCCTGTAAATACAAAGGAAGTCTTAAGAAATGTAATCAGAGCCTTAGGCAGGAAAATAATATATACTCTAAATACCTACAGTGTGCTGTGTTGTAGTTAACGAGTAATATTGTATTACTGCTGCTGTCTATCCTTATGCTTCAGCAAAGCAGTACTTATTCTTTTCTTCTCCTATTTGCTGCCAAATTCTTTTCATAGTTATATTGCCTAGTATGGAAAATTATATTTGATGATTTTAATATGTAAATCTTTTTGAGTTTTGTACTCAATATATTAATTATTCCAATCACTAATATGAGATGTGTTTCCATTTCCACTTATGTGTCTTTTCTTATTTCATTAATGTTTTATCATTTTTTTTTACTTTTTGAAAGTGTTTTCTAATTTTCATTGTATAAGTTTTTTTACCTCCTTGGTTACATTCATTCTTAAGGATATTTTGATGTTATTATACATTGAATTATTTTAAAATTATTTTTGGACTGTTTGTTCCTAATGTATAGAAACAAACTTAATTTTTGTATATTGATTTCCTGCCCTGATTTTACTGAATTTGTTTACTACTTCTAACAATTTTTTGTGTAGTCTTTAGGATTTTCTACATATAAGATCATGTCATCTATGAACAAAAATAATTTTACTTCTTTCTTTCTTATGTGAATTTTTCTTTTTTTTTTTAAGAATTTTTCTTCATTTAATTTTTAATCTTCACCTGAGGATATTTTTGTTGATCTGAGAATGAGAAGAAGGTGAGAGAGAGAGAGAGAGAGAGAGAATTATCAATTGGTTGCCTTCTGTATTGGTCTTAACCTGGCGTCCAACCTGCAACCTAGGTAGGTGCACTGACCAGGTATCAAAGCAGCAATCTTTTGGTGTATGGGACAGTAATCCAATTAACTGAGCCGCTTGGCCAGGTATGGAAAGCAGGACCAGTAAAATGGCATTAGTCCAATCAAGATAGCATAAAGTATATAAAACAAAGTGGAGACATTTATGTCAACTAAAATGTCTGTCAGTCAGCTATGATACTTTGGTTGAAGAACGAAACTACCTAAGTCAGAGTGGACATGTCTGGCAAGGAGACACACTTAAGATATCTGCCCATGTGATTAGAACATCTATGTCTGTAGGGTGGGACCACCCACAGATAGACTCCTGGGGAAATTCCACACTTGCTAGCAGAAGTGTCAACCAGAATGGCTATATAGCACTCATAGGCTCCTAGGAAAACTGCACACTTGGCATCCGAGGTGCAAAGACATTTATTGAAAAGACCCAGAAGAATGGAATACACCACTTTTAAGGTATAACTGAGGCAGGTTCTAGACCACTGCTGAGACTGCAAAGCTCCACACATGAGTGCTACTCCATGCCATGGTGATCTCCTTTGGCACTGGCCACCAGAGGCTCTGCCCTTGCTGCCCACCTGGCTCTGGAGATCCTTTCTTGCAAAATGCTGACAACTCTCTTGTGCATTCTGCTGTCTCCCGGACCTGCAGACTGAGACTATGGGACTCGGGTTTGTTACTCTCCATTGATTGCTGTGTGTGATATATTTCTCTTAAATTATTAGAGTTTGAGTAGGATATTAATGTATGTTGATGTTATACTTTGAGTGAACCTGTATTCAATAAAAGCTGAGTGAATAACATAGTTACTGTGTGTAACTCTTGTCTATTCCATGGTGCCAGGCTGCTCAGCAGGCAGCAAAATGAGCAATTGCCCAGGAGACTTTTAGGAAAGACTATATCATGAACATGTGCTTGTGACACTAGGGCAGGGCTTTCTTTTTTTCTTGCCTAATTGCTCCATCTAGAACTTCCAAGACTATGTTAAATAGAACAGATGAGAGTAGCTATCCTTGATTTGTTCCTGACCTAAGATGAAAAGTTTTCAGGTTCTTTTTATTTTTACCATTGAGGATATTACCTATGGGCTTTTCATATATGGTCCTTATTATATTGAGGTATATATCTGAAAACAATTTTCAAACCTCGCTTAAAACACCCGGCTGTCTGTCTGACTGTAGCGATTTTCAA